>CABHPH010110295.1:32466-53473 GCA_902168325.1 Peromyscus nudipes | reverse complement strand
ATAGATAGATAGATAGATAGATAGATAGATAGATAGATAGATAGATAGATAGATAGATAGATAAGGTGGGTGACTACTGAAGAATAGAATCTGCAATTGGCTTCTGACTTCCACATACATGTGCATGCATTTGCACCCATAAACATGCACACATGCATATGCATGTACATGCATGCGCACACATACACAAGCACATACACAGTATATAATAAATAGGGCATTCCTAGAAAAGAGGCCTATGTGAAACATTATGGGATATTCAAGAAGCAGCTGGGATAAGGCTTAGCTCCTGGCCCTCTGCTAGGGTCCACGCTGCCCACCCCACATACACCTCCATCATAGCCTCACCATCTTCCCCATAGACTGGCACACATTGCCAAATTGTGGCCAGACATGTGGTGCTCATACCAGAATAATTGAAGATGTATTTGTAAAGAAATTTGATTCTTCCCAAGATATAAACAAGCCTTTAAGTTTATGTCAGACAAGCAGGAGCCATTCCAAAGCTTAGAAAAGGGGTAACCATGATTTTTTCCCCATCTCCCACACTATACATGAGTTTCAGCTTTTGTTATTGCAGTAAAAATATGATGGCCTTTCTCAAAAAGAGGAAGCAAGGAAGGAAGGAAGCAAGGAAGGAAGGAAGGAAGGAAGGAAGGGGAGAGAGAGAGAGAGAAAGCTATGTTAGAGTGAAAAGAGATGGCATCCTCATTTTCTATTATCCTCACTCCTGCTGGTGTTTAAGATCCAATTGGGATGTCACTGCCAGTGACACTGCTGTGGTCCCTGCTCCAACCCTGCTCCTTTAGCATTCCAGGTGTATCTTATAACATAACCCCTGCTTCACAGCATTAGAGGGGATTGCACTACAGTCTTTGCCACTAGAGTGGGAGCCCCCAAGGGAGGGCTGTGTGTAACTCAGCCTTTTGTGTGACTTTTGATAGTCAGTGCCCAAACAGTGCTTTTTAAGCTAATGAACATCAAATGGCTGAGAGTGGTAGATCCAAGGGTTAAGTGCTCATTAAATAGCAAAGCTCTGCCGGGTGGTGGTGGCGCACGCCTTTAATCCCAGCACTTGGGAGGCAGAGCCAGGCAGATCTCTGTGAGTTCGAGGCCAGCCTGGTCTACAAAGCGAGTTCCAGGACAGGCGCAAAGCTACACAGAGAAACCCTGTCTCAAAAAACCAAAAAAAAAAAAAAAAAAATTCTCATTGCATTTTTAAAAATGTTCTTTCAGTTTCTTTTTTATTTCTGTTTTTATTAGTTCTTTGAGAATCTATACTATGTATTTTGATTATACTCACCCCCCAACTTCTTCCAGATCCACCCACCTTCCCCTACCCTCTCAACTTTGTGTACTCTTTTTTAAAAAGACCATCAAGTACAACTTGTGTTGCCTATATACTATTGGATGTGCAGCCATCCAGTGATGTATGGTTGACCTACCAAAGACTATACTGTTCAAGAGAACTGACTTCTCCTCTTCCTGAAGTTACCAACTGCCAATAGCTCTCCAGCTAGGGCTAGGACTTGGTGCCCACCTCCCTACTCCATGGTGGGATTATTTGGGTTTGAATTTCACAGGACTTGTGCCCGCTGTCACAATCTTTGTCACAACTACCTATTGTGTCTGAAGAACACTGTTTTAGTCATCAACTGTCTCTGGCTCTTACAATCTTTCAATGCCCTCTTCTGAAATGACCACTAAGCCTTGGGAGGAGAGGGTCTAATGTGGATCTCTCATTTAGGGCTGAGCATCTCACAGCTTCGCATTCTCTGTACCTTGACCAGTTGTGGGTCTCTATGTTGATAACCACCTACAGCAAAGAGAGACTTCTTTAATGAGAGTTGAGAGATTCACTGATCTATGGGTGTAACAATGTGTTATTAGGAGTTGGTTTAATACTATGTCCGTTTAGCAGAATAATAGTGGTAGGTTCTCCCCTAGGACCTATGACCTACCTAGCCACATGTTTTTGGCCTTGATAATGGTGCCAGGTATGGGTTTCATCTTGTGGAGAGAAATTTAAATGCAATCAGAAAGGTTGGTTACTCTCATGGCATTTGTGCCACTAATACAACCATTGGGAATGACTTGACTGGGCGGAAATTATTGTAACTCACAAGATTCATGTCTGGGTAAGACTGATGATTATTTTTCCCCCAGTAATGTGCATAGCACCTTCCAGCACTATGAAAGCTTGCTACTGTGAATGGAGCTTCCAGGTCAGCACCAGTTTGATCCATGATCTATGACTCCAGCATGTGATATCCTCAGCAATGGAGTCTTACTGTCAAGCTCTGAAGGCTAACCGGTGGCATTGATAATAGCCTGTGTTGGGGTCTGTGAGACTGCACTGGCCAACAAATTCAAAAGCCCATTTCTAGCAGGAGGCCTTTATTTGTTAGCATGTGGTATCAGTCTCCCAGAGAAGTTTCTCTCTCATATTCCCAAACTACTTCCTTATCAGTCTTTACTTCTGTCCTTGGTATTTGTTATCTTTACAGACCAGGTTCTGGTTATTAAATCAAAGACCATTATGAAAGAGGAAAAGCAAGGCCTTAGCAGATCTCAAAGACAAATTGTTTCTCAATATTGCCGTGTGAGGAACAGTTCTCCCTAAGGCCTAAAATTCAACTCAGTGTGTCTACAGGATTCAATCTCTATGCCATAAACAAGACTATATTTATGATAATAACAAAAGAATTCAGCATTTATCGCACTTTTGCTATGTGCCAAATGCTACTATGAAACACTTCTACAAACATCACCCTGCTTCATTCCTACAATCCCCTGAAGTAGGTCCTATTGCAGCGCCCAAATACATGAACTAATGGAAGTCAGTTCTGGGGTTGGAGCTCAGTGATGAAGAGCAGTGATTAAGACGCAGAAACCCTGTCTTGAAAAACCAAACAAAAAACAAACAAACAACGGGCGGTGGTGGCGCACGCCTTTAATCCCAGCACTCGGGAGGCAGAGCCAGGCAGATCTCTGTGAGTTCGAGGCCAGCCTGGGCTACCAAGTGAGTTCCAGGAAAGGCGCAAAGCTACACAGAGAAACCCTGTTTCAAAAAACCAAAAAAACAAACAAACAAACAAACAATAACAATATAAAAAAAATCCTCTGTATCCATTAGTTTCACATTTGTGGATTCAACCAACTGTGGATGGAAAATATTTTTTAAATTGCTTTTACTGAATAAATACTGATTTTTCTAATCAAAATTCTCATAGCACTATACTATGACAGTATTTATAGAACATTTACTTTGTACTAGACATTATGAAGAATCTAGAGATTGGGGATGGAGATTTGATTCAGTGGTTAAGAGTACTTGCTGTTTGTCCAGAGAACCCGAGTTTGCTTCTAAGCACCAACACTGGGCAGCTCACAACTGCCTGTGGCTCCAGTTTCAAGAGATCCAAAACTTCTGACTTCCATGGGCAGCTGCACACATTACACACACACACACACACACACACACACACACACACACACACACACAGAGTCATCCATATAAATACATGAAAGACTCTAGAGATAATGTGATATCTGTGGGAGGAAGTTCATATTTTTTCTTTTCTTTTTTTCTTTTTTTTTTTTTTTGGAGCTCAGGATCAAACCCAGGGCCTTGGGCTTGCTAGGCAAGCACTCTACTCCAACTCCAATTTAGTTGGAGCTAAATCCCCAACCCAGAAGTTACACTTTTTTTTTCCAAGACAGGGTTTCTCTGTGTAGCTTTGAGCCTTTCCTGGATCTTGCTCAGTAGACCAGACTGGCCTCGAACTCACAGAGATCCACCTGCCTCTGCCTCCTGAGCGCTGGGATTAAAGGCATGCGCCACCACTGCCCACATATTTTTTATAAAAAATCTGCACTACTACTTGAGATTATGGGTATCTGCTAAGGGTCCTGGAAGCAACCCTCTTTGAACACCAAAGGACAGGTGCATATATGTACTTATCTTCTATATTTTTGCTAAATACATTTTGTACTAATTATGGAATAAACATTTTCTTTTACCGATAGTAATCATTTACTGGATGCAGAACATATCCTTTAAGCCTCACAACAACCTTGTTCAAGTCTTTTTCATCCTTTGTACAGCTATTCTCTTCTCATTGTATCCTGAGAAGAAGGAGGAGGAACATAAGAATCCAGAACGCGGGGCTGGAGTGATGACTTAGTGGCTAAAAGTACTTTCCTCTTGCAAAAGAGCCAGGTTTGATTCCTAGCACCCACATAGTAGCTCACAAGCCTCTGTGATTCCAGTTCCAGGGGATCTGATGCCTTCTTCTGGCCCCTGCAGGTCCTGCATGCATGTAGTGCACAGGCATACACGTAGGCGGAATACCTAGATTCATCCAAGTAAATAAATAAATAAATAAATAAATAAATAAATAAATAAATAAATATTTTTTTTAAACGTCAGGAACCTAAAAGAAGTAACCAGGCTCAGCAAACTCACAAAAATTACAAGCTTCAGAAGCAGTGACTTCAGAGGAGCAGCCTCTCTGGTGGAGAACATTGGAGGTTATACTGAGAGCTCCAAGGACACAAATTGGTGAGTTTTCAGCCATGCTAGGGTGGGTTTTTTTGGTGATACAAATGCCTTTGAGTCATCTGTTCTCCTGCAAGTAACCGTCACTCACTTTTCTGTAAGTCACTTCAATAAACTTAGTTGGTTCATCGATTTAAACTAGGGAGGAATGTTTCTCTAGTCTCCCCTCAATTCTCTATCTGGGACGAATAGATATGTGTGTATGTTTCCCCAGGAAAAGTCACATGGAAACACCTTTCCTTCCACATACCTCCCCAACAATATATAAATATCGATATAGAGCATTATAGTTGCTGTAATTTATAGAAGGCAGATTCATAGAAAGGAAGCTATTCTGTAACAGTCTTCTCCAAGATTAAAATATTTCACCCTGCAGGAAGCTCCTTCAGGCAGAAAGTAAGCAACTTAAAATAGTTTCTGAAATGAACCACATTCACTGGGTCCCTCCATCCCAGAGTAAGCAATACAGAATGCTGAGAGTCCCTCTCAGACAAGATAAGCTGCAAAGATGCCAACAAGCCCAGCTGCCTAGAAGAAGCAGAAAGCAGCCGAGCTGCCTGGAAAGGTGTGACTCATTGGGACACCTGGAAAGGACATTCTCCAACCTACTGCAGGTTTTGCAGTGAGATCCAGGTCCCCAGTCTCATGAGCTGTCCCCCACGCTGGGGTGGGCTTTCTGGATGCAGCTGTATTCGAGTCCTTTCTGCTCCTGGAAGTAACTTCAATGAAACTCATTGGTTCGGGGCTGGAGAGATGGCTCCGTGGTTAAGAGCACTGGCTGCTCTTCCAGGGAACCCAGGTTCAATTCCCAGCACCCACATGGCAGCTCACTACTGTCTCTAATCCAACAAAGACATACAGCAATGCACATGAAATAAAAACATTAAAAAAACAATTCATTGGTTCACCAAGGTTGGTTTTGGTAGTACCCGTACTTCGTTCTATCAAGAGTTCCCTATTTGGGGTGAGTAGATGTTGCTTCTCCCCTGGAAAAGTTTAGTCACACAACAGAAGCTGAGATGAATTACCCTCCAGATTTTTTTTTTTTTTTTTTTTGGTTTTTCAAAACAGGGTTTCTCTGTGTAGCTTTGCGCCTTTCCTGGAACTCACTCTGTAGTCCAGGCTGGCCTTGACCTCACAGAGATCCGCCTGCCTCTGCCTCCCAAGTGCTGGGATTAAAGGCGTGCGCCACCACTGCCCGGCGGGATGGGTTTTATTAGGAAAAATGGAAGCCTCAAGGCCACAAGTAGCCATGTCTGAAGGGAGAGTGTGGGTGGGGCTTTCAGGTCCAAAGAAGAGCTCCATCAGGAGAGATAGCCACCACAGATAGTGTGGTGACCTCCGGAAAGAAAAGACCCTTTGGTTCCCAAGGACGAGGAGAGTTAATCCCTTTGCACAGTGCAGTGGGGTTTTAAGGGAGAACCAGACTGACCTTTCATTCCCAAAGAAGAAAGGGAGTGGTTTGGGAGGGGGGGGGGGGAAGAGTTCCAGATCACATGACCTAGATGTCCGGAAGGCACTGATAAGAGGAAAGTTAGAATTCAAATTCAAGGTTGTTTGGGCTCTGAGGAGGGAGATAAGCCTTGTCTGCAGATGCAAAAGGGAGGGAGAGAAAGCCGCTCTGTGAGACTGCAAGGTCACGGCAGACAGCAGGGCCAAGGCCTGATTTCTGGCAGGGAGAGCAGCTAGAGACTTCTGGGAGAATGGCTAGAGCAGTGGTTCTCAACCTTCCTGATGCTGAGACCCATTAATACAGTTCCTCATGCTGTATTGACCCCCAACCATACGATTATTTTCGTTGCTACTTCATACCTGTAATTTCGCAACTGTTATGAATCATAATGTAAATATCTGTATTTTCCAATGGTCTTAGGCAACCTCTGTGAAAGGGTCGTTCAACCACTCCGTGAGGGTGTTGACCCACAGGTCTGTGTTTCCCTATGGTTTTAGGCGAACCCTGTGAATCAGAGGTCGCAACCCACAGGTTAGGAACTACAGGGCTAGAGGGTCTGTAATGTACCAGTAGTAGTCTAGTGAAGATCGGGTAACTAAGACAACTTTGAGCTGAAATCACATGGTTTGGCTCAAAGCTATGCATTTCCATTTACTGCGTTACCTGGTTAGCTCATAAAACATGTTAAAGATCTCAGGGAAATGCTATTTGGAACTGTCAGAATGTTGTAGCATAATGTTTCATTCAACAGGCTTTGGTTGTAGCAGAACATATTCTTCAGATGAAATCTTATTACATACCAGGCTCTCACCAATCTCTTTTTTTATATTTTTTTATTTGGCCTCTTCAGTTTCTTATTCGATTTTTCCTTGGAGATATTCTTGCTCTGATACATGCAGCATGGGTCTCTGCATCTCCGGCAAGCTGCTGTCTTACTGTGTCTTTCCTTACTTGGGTTTTTCTCAGTCTTCTTGAAGTGTTGCCTGTTGCCCTGAAATAGGGTGTTGGCCTAGTGTGTCTTTTTTGTTACTGACCAAAGGACAACTTGGGGAGGAAAGGGTTTCCTGCATCTTCCAGCTTACAGTCCAGTATGGAGGGAAGCCAAGACAGGAACCTGGAAGCAGAAGCAGTGACCATGGAGGAATGCTGCTTATTGGCTTGCTCTTCCTGGCTTGATCAGATTCCTTTCCCAGGGCCACATTCCCAAGGGTGTCACCGCCCACAGTGGGCTGGGCCTTCCCACAGACATGCCCATCAGCCAGGATAATGGATGCAATTTCTCAAGTGAAGTTTTCTCTTCTCAGGTGACTCTAGGTGACAAAAATTTAGCAGCACAGGTCTCGAACTTGATGATGATGGCATCAGCACAGAGTCTAGGACCACAGGCAACTTTAATGTCTCCTTAGAAATGGTTGTCTTGGAAAGAACTCCCATTAGAAAGAAGCCCTGACACTAAAGCAGATTGCTAGACCTCCTGAAAAGTGAACTTTCTCTTTGAGTCCCTGAGTTTCCCTCGATTCCTTTAACACATTGTCAATAATTTGAAGTATTTATCCCAGTAATGAATGGTATCATCACTGAAGTGGAAACATCAGTAGGGGCTGCTGAGCCGATGCCAGTCATCTGAGGCTCCACTTAATTTCCTACGGTCTCTGTGGTTACGTCATCTATTGTGCCCATGTGAGAGTCTCCGAGTCCTCTTAACTCCAGAGCCTCACTGACTACAGTCCTTGAGTGTAGCACACGGGGCTCCCATACCTGGTCCTGCCTCGTGCCAGCCCTTCTAGTGAAGTGTTCTCACCTCGAATTTCTCACCCTAAACCAAATGTAATATGTATGCACTGATTGATTGCATGTGGCAGTAACTATTTTCATAAATGTGCCAATTTTATTCCACTGTTTAATATTTGTCAGTCTTATGATCCAAAAAGTGGCATTTCATTGTTTTAATTGGTTTTTCTCTGATCACTACAAAAGTAAGGCTAGCTTTTCTTTTGTTTTGAGATTTTTAATAATTGTCCATATATGAAAAACTTTTCATTCACTGATCTTTGGGGAATTTTAAGGATATTTTTTATAAAAAAAACAAAGAAAGAAAGAAAAACCTCAGCCGGGTGGTGGTGGCGCACACCTTTAATCCCAGCACTCGGGAGGCAGAGGCAGGCGGATCTCTGTGATTTCGAGGCCAGCCTGGTCTACAGAGTGAGATCCAGGAAAGACGCAAAGCTACACAGAGAAACCCTGTTTTGAAAAACCAAAAAAAAAAAGAAAGAAAAAGAAAAACAAAAAAGAGAAAACAAAACAAAACAACCCCCCCCAAAAAAAAACTCAAAAGATTAACTTTGAGGATCTTTTTACATAAATTTCGTTAAAAATACATTTTTAATTATAATTTTGAATATTTTGAATCCTTGCATAACTAAATTCCTCTGCAAGCATTTTCCTTTCCCAGTCTGGCGTCCCCTTTCTTGCCTTACTGCTCCAGCTAGAACTCCCAGTCCTGAGGAATTGAAGGGAAGGAATGAGAAAGGGGACCCTTGTCACATTGCTGTGGTCTTCACCACTCAAGTCTTACAGCCTTTGTTGTGTTTCAGTACTTTCCTCCCGGTCCTGGTTTTCCTCAGGAATGTACGTTAATGTTTTAATTGCTTTGCTCCCTCTCATTAGTCTGTTAATATGACATGTCTCATAGATTTCTATATGGTGAGAGATTTATGTATACTGGGAATAACTCTCACCGTATTTAATATTTCTGATATGCTGTTGATTTCCATTGGCTAGTACTGAATATTTCTGTGTGTAGGAGTGTTTTGCCTGTATGTACGGATATGCACCATGTGTGTGCATGGTGCCTGAGGAGGCCAGAAGAGGGTGTCAGATCCATGGAACTGTGCTACGGATGGTTGTAAGCTGCTGTGCGGGTGCTTGGAACTAAACGCAGGTCCTCTGCAAGAACAAGAAGTGCTCTTAACCATGAGGCACCTCTCTAGCCCAGCATTAATTCTGAAATGCTTGGTAGAATTCAACGAGGTTACCAAAGTCTGGGTTTATCTTGGTGCAGATGTATTATTACTGATAAAACTTTTCATTGTTTTTTATTTAAAGATGTATTTATTTATTTATTTATTTATTTATTTATTTATTTATTTATTTATTTATTTATTTATTTGAGACAGGGTTTCTCTGTGTAGCTCTGACTGTCCTGGAACTCACTCTATAGACGAGGCTGGCCTTGAACTCACAGAGATCCGCCTGCCTCTGCCTTCCAAGTGCTGGAATTAAAGGCATGCACCACCACCACCCTTAAAGATTTTTTTTTTAATTATGTGTATACACAAGTCTGTTTGGGAGTATGGGCATGTGAGTGAGTTGCCTGTGGCGACCAGAAGAGGCCGTTGGTTCTCTGGAACAGGAGTTACAGACAGTTGTAAGCCACCCAATGATTTGGGTACTAGAAACTAAACTATGTCTCCGCAACAGTAGTACATGCTCTTAACTCCTGAAATATCTCTCCATTCTCACTAATTGAACCTTCTTACTAGTTCTAAGACTGTTCCATTTCTTCCTTATTTTTACTCTGGCTTCCACAATCCTTCCTTCCTCTCTTCTACAGGATTCCCCTAGCTCTGCCTAGTGTTTGGCTGTGGGTCTCTGCATCTGTTTCCATCAGCTGCTGGAGGAAGCCTCTCTGCTGACAGTTGGGCTAGGCACTGGTCTATGAGTATAGCAGAAAATCATTAGGAATCATTACATTGACTTTGACTTTGGTTGGCCACTCCCATAAGCTCAGCCACCAGCACATCTTGCAGGCTGGACAGGTGTGGGTCAAAGGTTTTGTGGCTGCGTTGGTGTCCCAGTCCCACCACTGGAAAGTCTTGCCTTGCTTCACAGGATGGCCGGTTCAGGCTCCGTATTTTTCATTACTAGGAGTCCTTACTGGGGTCACTCTCATAGATTCCAGGAAATTTCCACTGCACTAGGTTTCCACATCACCCCCCTCCTCTTGCTACATCACCCCCAAATGTCTGCCCCAAGTCTGCCCTCAAAATCAGATATTCTGTTTCCCCTTCCCAGGGAAATCCATGCCCCGCCCAAGAGCCCTCCTTGTTACTTAGCCTTTCTGAGACTGTGGATTGTAGTGTGAGTATCTTTTACTTCACAGCTAATATTCACTTACAAGTGAGTATGTTACTATGTTTGTCTTTCTGGGTCTGGAGCGAGGCAACCCAGATCACTCTGATTTTTAATGCAGGCATTTATAGGTCTAAACTACCATGTAGGACTGGATTTAGAGCCTGGAGAAATGACTCAGCAGTTAAAAGCCAGTACTGCTTTTGCAGAGGACCCAGGTTCATTTCCTCGAGCACACACACAATGGCTCAAAACCATCTGTTATTCTAATTCCAAGGGATCTGACTTTCTCATCTGTGAGTACCAGACACACACTCACAGACAAAAAATACAAAAATAAACAAATCTTTAAAACACTGCTTTTAGGGACTGGAGAGATGGCTCAGTGGTTAAGAGCACTGACTGCTCTTCCAGAGAACCAGAGTTCAATTCCCAGCACCCACATGGAAGTTCACAACTGTCTATAACTCCAAGATCCACACCCTCACACAGACATACATCCAGACAAAACACCAATGCACACAGAATAAAAATAAACAAATTTAAAATACACACACACACATATTAAAAAAACACTGCTTTTAGAACTGCATTTATCCCACAAGTACTGGTATGTAATATTTTCATTTTAAATTTTCTTCCTGATTTCCTTGATGATCCATCACCACTTTACAGATTGTTGTTTGATCTACATGTTTTTGTACATTTCCCATAGTTTTTCTTGTCACTGATTTCTAGTTTTCTTAGTTTGTAATCCGATACAATGAAAGAATTTTGCACTTTTATATTTACTAAGACTTGCTTTGTATCCTAAAATGTAGTCTATTCCTCAAACTGCTGAGATGATATTTTGCTGTATTTGGGTAAAATAGTCTATAGATGTGTTAAGAATGTTTGATTTAGGAGGTCATTTAGCTCTGGTGCTTCTTTGTATTTTCAAATTAGTTGTATTGCCCTGGATGTGACTTCATCTACTTGGCAAAGATGTCCAACTTCAGAAAGTTAGAGGAAAGAGGGCCATATGCAATTTTAATATCCATAAAAAATAAGAAATTAACTGGATGTGGTGGCACATGCCTTTAACCCCAGCACCCAGGAGTCAGAGGAAGACAGATCTCTTGAGTCCAAGGCCAGCCTGGTCCACATAGTGAGTTCCAAGCAGACAAGACTACATAGTGAGACCCAGCCTCAAAAAAGAAAAGGCAAGAATGGAACAAAGAAGCCGGGCGTTGGTGGCGCACGCCTTTAATCCCAGCACTCGGGAGGCAGAGCCAGGCGGATCTCTGTGAGTTCAAGGCCAGCCTGGGCTACCAAGTGAGCTCCAGGAAAGGCGCAAAGCTACACAGAGAAACCCTGTCTCGAAAAAAAAAAAAAATTAAAAAAAAAGGAAAAAAAAAGAATGGAACAAAGAAAAAAAGGAAAACCAGGTCTATGACCCGATAAAGTTGAAGAAATGGGATAAAATAGACTTTACATCTATGAAAGAAAGAGCTGAAAGACAAAGTAAGATGAGGTGAGATCCAGGAGGTCTTTTTTGTTTGTTTGTTTGTTTTTTGAGACAGGGGTTCTCTGTGTAGCTCTGGCTGTCCTGGAACTCACTCTGTAGATCAGGCTGGCCTCGAACTCACAGAGATCCACCTGGCTCTGCCTCCAGAGTGCTGGGATTAAAGACACATACTAACCACTGCCCAGCTCCAATCTATGAGCTCTTATGTGTGCAGCAACCAAGCCCCAACTGGGCTCTGGTCAATTGGAAAGCTTAGGGAGTCCTGGTGGAGTCACTACATGTTACCAGGAAAATCAGGGTCCCCTCTTTGGGTTTTTAGTTTCATTAATAAAAAAATTGAGGGTGGAATTAATAGGGACAATTTTATTAGACTTTAGAAGAAAAAACTCTCAGGACAGGAAAGCTGAAAATCTCAGCAGCTGCCTGCAGGAAGCAATGGAGCAGAGAGAAAAATCCGTGCTGTTAAGCTAGCATGGACCTTGGTCACATGGCAGCCGCGCAGCCACACGGTGGAGCGGGAGCTTTAAAGAAAGTGTTTCAGACTTCACGTCCTTGTTCAGTCTGAGCTCTCTCATCCTCAGACTTCCAGATAAATGTTTGGAAGGCACTACAAATATCAAAAGGGACATACTAGTGTTTAGTTTCATAATACTGAAACAACCGCATTTCATTTTAGAAGCATTTCTAAAAAACATAAATAGGTGAAACCAAAATTCAGTGTATTTACAACTAAATTAGTTGTATTAAACATGAAATAAAATTATTATAAGGCCAATAATAAGCATGCATTATTATTCAAACAATTACTATAAAAATTGAAAATAAAAAATACTATCTCAACATAGTGAGTTTATGAAAAATTAAGTGATGTTCAATAATGGTGGCAAGTCAAAAATGGAATAAACTTGATATTTTAAATGGGTGAGTTTTCTGATAAGCAAGTTATATTTTATTTTATTTTTGGTTTTTCGAAACAGAGTTTCTCTGTGTAGCTTTGCGCCTGTCCTGGAGCTCACTTGGTAGCCCAGGCTGGCCTTGAACTCACAGAGATCTGCCTGGCTCTGCCTCCCGAGTGCTGGGATTAAAGGCGTGCGCCACCACAGCCCGGCGCAAGTTATATTTTAATGAAGCTATTTTTAATAAAGGAGATCTGACAATGTAGAAATATATATCATATTCATGACCGAGACAACATAATATAACAATATTAATTATCTCACAAATTATTTGTACATTTAATGAAATTTCAATTAAAATTCTTTATAAATAATGAAAGGATGGAAATCAGTAAATCAACTAAAACTCAGGACAACCAATAGAGGATATTTATAAGCAATTTGCCAAATTGTAGGCTCAGCTGGCTCCGTAATGAAATACTCAGCTTTACTATACTCAGGAATACACGTACTTCACACTACATGGAGTGCTAATGCCAGCGTGCCAGCAGAATAGAAGGTCCCCTGCTTATAGTCTCCCGGGGCAACAATCATTCCACAGATATTCAAGGACAAAAGTGCCTTTTTGAGAGTCTGGGAATTGAGGTAGGTCTTTGTGATATCTTTGCAGCACCATGACATAGCAGAGGTCTTTTGAGAGGAGAGACCTGGCCCAGATGACAGGCTCATTAACTGCTGTCCTATCTCCAGACCCAGAAGTAGCTATACTATGGACTTAGTTCTCCCCATTGGGCCTTAGTTCTTGTATGAGAACTGTCTGCCAAGACACTGGTAGAAGCTATGCCTATTTATGTGACATAAATCTCAGTCCCAGCTATACACCTTGAAATCACCTTGAATACAGACTCCAGTTCCTGTAATCTGCAATCTGAGAGGATTCCTGTCCACACAAGAGTCCAGATGAAGAAATACTATCTACCTGAGAGCATGGGGAATGCTTCCCAACATCATTCTCACAGCAGGTCCTAAGATGGCCTTGGATACTGGGTGCAAACCTATAGCAAGAGAAATATACAACAGAGAGAGGAAAGACGTTTGGGAATCCACAAAGGAACCAAGGGATGCCCAAAGGATCAGGAAGAAATGGGCGATATAGCTCCCTGGGAAGGGAAACAGCTGCTTCAGATAGTTAAGCCTAGTGGTCCAACCCTCAAGGCACACTCCCCGCTGACAAAACTCAAACTCAGTTGGGGTCTTTTTTTTTTTTTTTTCGTTTTTCGAGACAGGGTTTCTCTGTGTAGCTTTGCGCCTTTCCTGGAGCTCACTTGGTAGCCCAGGCTGGCCTCGAACTCGCAGAGATCCGCCTGCCTCTGCCTCCCGAGTGCTGGGATTAAAGGCGTGCGCCACCAACGCCCGGCTCAGTTGGGGTCTTTTGATGGTCACATTGATGAGGAAGAAATAATTCTAACACACTAACTCTATGAGGCCAGCATTATTCTGATATAAAAGCTGTAAAAAGGTACTGTAAGAAAAGTGTGTTAGGGGTCTCCAAAGAAACCAATATGAGCCCTCTCTCTCCACTGTGTGTGTGTGTGTGTGTGTGTGTGTGAGAGAGAGAGAGAGAGAGAGAGAGAGAGAGAGAGAGAGAGAGAGAGAGAGAGAGAGAGAGAGAGATTGGAAGCATTCTTTCCTCTACAATCTGGCAAAACAAACAAACAAAATGGAAATCAGAGATGCCTGATGCCTGAACAGGAGACAAAAAATTTTGCATTGGGGGACTGTGGGTACATTCCTTCATACCCAGACATGTGAAGTCTAGTTTTGGTAGAAACAGCGTCATATATCAAATAGTGATTCAAAGCACATGCATTCCCATGGAGAACCTTGTTCCAGTTTTGCCATGCATCGCCTCTTATATGTGCTACATGGAGTATCTTCAAAAGGCTGTTCCACTGTTCCCACATTGTGAAGGGGACCCTTGTAGTAACAATTCCACAAACATAGAAACATGTTTACAAAATGAGTCATTGATCAGATATATTGTTGTATGGATTCCATAATGGTATATAAGAATTGTTAAGTATGTAAATAGGAACTCTGACAGAAGTATTGTATTCTAGAAAGACAACTTATTTGGGGGAAATATTTTATTTTACTTTTATCTATGTGTATGCATGTGTGTCTCTCTGTGTGTACGGGTGCCTGCACAGGCCAGAGGCATCAGATCCCCTGGACTTGGAATTACAGTTGGTTGTGAGCTGCCTGATGTGGGTGCTGGGAACTCGGGTCTTCTGGAAAAGCCAAAAGTGCCTTAAACTGCTGATCCATCTCTCCCAACTCCAGAAAGACAAATCTCTTGAGTTATTTACAGCTTTAAAGACTTAGGATTTTATTGTATATAATGTTCTCTATTGTACTCAAATAAAGATCAACTGAGAGGGGTTGCTGATAATATGATTGAATTTGAAATACAAAAACATTGTATTGTGTTCAAGGCTCTGAACATTCGGTTCCTTGTGGACAGTATTTCTCACTTCACTTTCCTCAGAGCAGATGGATAGACTTAGCAGTTCTGAAGAGACCAGGCTTAACTGTATTCCAGGCTCATTTCACATTGTCAAATGGGCCTTACTGTTGCTACTGTCTGTAAATAAAGAAACAAAATTACCCAAGCCTCAGTCACTTTAAAAAAACTTCAATGAAGAGGTCAGCATGGACATTTGGAAATCATGTCATGATGTCTGAGAGATATGGTCAGAAGTACAGAAATAATATGCATGATTGATTAAATGCATATTCCTCTAACCTGGAAGATGTCTGATTATTTTGGTCATTGATGTTGAATGCTAAGAAAAAACTTCACATATGTTGTGAAGACATGTTCAAGTCTAGTCCTTTCTCTAGTGGCTTCCAAAGGTAAAGAAGTTGAACTACAAAAAAAAAAAAAGTTGAACTACAGTACATTGATATTTTCAGATCTAACTTGTTTCAAAGACCTATTACAATCTCCATGGTATGTAATTCCAAACTATATTAAAGCAAAATGGCATTTATGACTACTATGTCATAACAAGTATTAAACATGAGAGTCTGGGTGACTGAACATTTACATTATGTGTAGTCCAGGCTGGCCTCAAACTCGCAGAGATTTGCCCGCTCCCCAAATGCTGGGATTACAGGAGTGCACCACCACTTGACTCCATTTTTATGTTTTATTCACTATCATATTTCATCCTCTCACCAAATTCCCCATGAATAAGAATTACATACATTCATAAATGTACAAATAATAAAATTTGGGTTATATACAAATTTATTTGAAAAAATATCAAAATGTATCTTTTCTGAATGTGTACTCAGCCATATAATGATGATGACGATGATGTAATATTTGGTGATCTATGATGTCCTTATATATATGTATGGGAAGCAGAGACATCTCTGAGTAATTGTGTAAGGTGTAAGTGAAATCCTGACCAAATGTGTATCATTGCCGTGAGCACAGCTACATCAAGGACCCAAAGCCTCAGACCCATGGAGATGATAAAGACCTCCCCAGGCCATTCTCAGGGAAAAGGCAGTCTTTCTCTGTCAGAGTAGGAATATTGACAGTGGGTACAGAAAGCATCAACAGCAGCTTGCTTCTCCAAGACGTTTGCAACCTGAGGCTGTTCCCCTACAAAGACCTCCCACCCAGAGTAGCTAAGCCCTCCTCCTTCTGCTGCACATAATAAATACCTTGTGTTTCCCAGTTGTGTAGTAGTGCCCTCCATCAGAGAGAGTACAGGCCACCCAATCCCAGATTTTCTGTATGTGTATCTGTCATTTCTCAATTTATGTTGTATCTTTTTTTTTAATTTGTTTTTATTTTATGCACATTGATATTTTTACCACTGATGTCAGACTCACTGGAACTGGAGTTAGATAGTTGTGAGCTGCCAGGTGGGTGCGGGGAATTGAACCCGGGTCCTCTGGAAGAGCAGTCATTGCTCTTAACTGCTGGGCCATCTCTCCAGCCCGTATGTTGTATCTTCATCCCCAAATTGCCCCAGTTAGTCCCCGAATCATACTTACTGGATACAAACAATAATGGAGAATTGCCCACCAGGGCTGATGCATCTGTAATTGCAGAATAACACTGGGTCTCAGCATGGCCATTTCAGCCAGCTGCTGTTGACCTACAGGGAGTGGGTAAGGCATGGGTACCATTACTAAGTTCTGCCATGATTTATCATTAAGGTTTCTTGAGGCCATGTGTCCTGCCCAATATGCCCGTGAATTCATGGGGCTGATACATGTTGAGCCAAATGGGGGTTCCCTTGTTTAACCCAACCATACCGTCTCTCATTAAATGCTACACCAGGGATTCCACCCTTTATGGGGGTTAGGTAAAACTCAGAAAGGTACAGCCACTCTCATAAATACTCAAGGTATAAAAGGCTGGAATTGATGTATCCCATGGCTGATTCTTTTAGCTAACAGCCCTAGCTCATACTGCAAGGCACCCTCCCGTGGAAATTTCCCTCCTAGATTGATATGGACCTCATGGCGACCACTGCTGCTTGACAAAGTTCCAGCAGTTCAACGTTGCAGACCACACTTCTCCAGCACCTTTTTACTTTTATTTTTAATGATTGTCAATACTAATGCCTTTCCCTTTGGGAAATTTTGTGTGGGGCTTTGGTAAAAGGATAAAAATGTGTACAATGGTAGTCTCTCTAAACAAAATAATTCTTGGGGGAAAAATCCCTGCCACCGTAGAACCAGAAATTCCATTGTCCCCTCCTAATTACACCAAGAACAGGAATGTTAGAGATTTATTAGACACACCTGATCCCAAGGATGAAATGCCTACAATTCAGATCCAGAGCCTGAGGCCATTAAGGGCAAGAGTTCAGTTAATAAATACAGAGAAATCAGAATGGTGCAATATAATGGGTAAACAGTAGGGCATCAGGACCTTCTCTTTTGGGAGCATTATGAGGGGAAAAGGCCCATAAAGTAAGGTTAAGACATTCTAATATCGTGTCTGCTCCTCGGAAGTCCTTTTCCCAAGGTCAAACATTTCGATAAGAGTCTCCATTCCCTTGGGAGCTTGAGGAAAGTTCCTGCTTGCTAAAGCAGTCATTCTCTTTATCTCTAGCAAAAGGAACTTGTGGCCCTTCTATTAACATATGACTGCTGCCTATTGTCAAGGTCAATGCTAGATTCTTAACCCCTGAACTCAAGCCACACCTCAGCTCACATGCCCCTTGTCTCCCGTTAATCCTATGTGCAACTAAAGAGTATGAAAGACATGGTCTTTTTCTCAATGAAAAGCTGCTGGCAGCCATCTTGATTCACTTTCAGATGGTGTCTGTCTCCCCTGCCCCTTGCCAACTCCACACATCCTCTTTGGGACCTGAACACACACACACACACACACACACACACACACACACACACACTCCAAAGCAGGTCTCCAGCACCAGATCATTTGGGTATCAGGGAAACTGGTCGGGGTAGATTGGAGGAAAAACTTAACCGCTACCTCCGCTTTAGTGGAGATGTAGTTATAAGCTGGACATATAGAACAGTCCATTTGCCCTTACAACACCCCAGTCTTCATCATAGAAAAGAAACTAAGTAAATGTAGGCTGCTACTGTATTTAAGAGCTACAGATAAAGTCATGAGGGCAATGGGGCCCCTGCAGCCAGGACTTGTCTCCTATTACTAGAGCATCACATTTTCGTTTAGTTATAGCTGACTTACAGGGTAGGTTTTTCACATTCTTTCACTACATCTTGGGATTGTGAAAATGTTATTTTTACCTTTCTTTCTCTTGCCTAGCACTTCCAATGGAACACTCTTCCCTGGGGTCTGAAAAGCAGCCCTACTATGTGCCAGGAATTTGTTCCCAAAGCTATCAAGCCCATATGTAGCAAAATCCCTAATGCTTATATTATCCATTATATGGATGATATTCTAATCAGCCATCCTGACTCTTCTTAATTGACAGCCAGCCATTTTTGTCTACCTCAAAATCAGCCTTTAGGCCTGAGGTCTTCAAATTGCCTCAGAAAAGGTTAAAAAAAAAAGACATCTCTACTCCAATATTCAGGTAACACTATAGAGGCGTGAACTGTATACCCTCAAAAGCTAAAAATTTATAAGGATTGTCTCAAAACATAATGTTTTTCAAATACTGTTGAGAGATATTACTTGGCTCAAACTCTCACTTAAGCTTACTAATCAGTATTCTTCTCCACTTCTGCAGGCTTTAAAAGGAGATGGTAGTATTTCTTCTCACTTCTGCGAATAGGATGGTGGACAGGCTGGTTCTGTGTCAATTTGACACAAGCTAGAGTCATCAGAGAGGAAGGAGCCTCAGCTGAGGCAATGCCTCCATGACATCCAGCTGCGGGCATTTTCTCAATTAGTGATACACGGGGAGGGCCCAGCCCACGGTGGGTGGTGCCATGCCTGGGCTGGTGGTCCTGGGTTCTATAAGAAAGCAGGCTGAGCAAGCCATGGGGAGCAAGCCAGTAAGCAGCACCCCTCCATGGCCTCTGCATCAGTTCCTGTCTCCAGGATCCTGCCCTGCTTGAGTTCCTGTTCTGACTTCCTGTGACGATGAACCCCTTCCATCCCAACTTGCTTTTTGGTCCTGGTGTTTTGTCGCAGCAGTAGAAACCCTAACTGAGACAGATAGCTCTAGCTGGAGTGGAGTGGCCACGTTCAATAGTACCGAGGTGGAGTCTGGAGCGCCTCTTTCACTAGCAACCCGAAAATCATCCTCAACCCCTACTTGGTACTCTGGCAACCGTAGGGTGCTTTGGAATGGTTGCAGTCAGGACTTTCCCCCTCCTGGGGTTTGAATACACTGTGACTTGGGAGTAAAATTAATCTCCAAGGGCACAGAAGCTATACAGAAGGGCTAAAGAGCAGAGACAATTATCAGCTCCTGTTCTGGAGCGCAACAGGACGACAGTCCAGCACCTGGTGATGTGCTTTGGCTCATTATCCTGATTCTCCTCTTCTGCCATCCAAGATAGTCCACCATGCATCCACCCATGGGTCTATTTTTCCCAAGGTCATGCAGTCTCAGTCCCTTGCTTTGGCTAAAACTGTTTTTTTTTCAGAGCTGAGGACCGAACCCAGGGCCTTGCACTTGCTAGGCAAGCGCTCTACCACAGAGCTAAATCCCCAACCCCTAAAACTGTCTTTACATATGCTTCTGGCAGTGGCATAGCTGCCTCCCTACCACTCTTCCTCCGGGTCTAAAGTGCAATGACTGTCCTACACCTCAGCTCAGTGACAAGAATTCTTGGAGTTTTAGAAGGTCTTGCCTTTTGCCCCCATCAATATGTACAGCAACAGCTCCTGCATAGTAGGAGTAATTTGAGCCTGGGAGAGAGCCTGCACTGGTCAGACCCCAGATCAAGAGTGATACCATTTTCCCATAGGAGCCGGGAATTCTTGTGTTACCACCAGAGTCCTGGCTATGTTGGCCAAATTCAGTCACACTCAGGTCTCCACTGGCCATTGGCTGAAGGTAATGCATTAGCTGATGCCTTAGTATCATGGTCCTTGCGCTGCCCGCCTGCTGCTCTGCAGTCTGCCTTGATAAAAGCCCATGAGAGTCAGGTTCTGTACCGTCAAAACTCTTTTTCCGTCTCCAGAGAACAGGCTAGGCAAATAGCTAAGCAAGCACCCACTGTGGTCCTGTCACACAGGATGCTATTTACTCCAGAAGGTGATGTCCCAGTGTGCTCTGGCGGGTAGATGTTCTTCATGTCTCCTCCTTTGGGAGAGTCAAACTCGTGACTGTTTCTGCGGATCCTTAGTCTCATTTTGCTTCTGCCTCTACTCACCCAGGGGAGGCTGCAAAACATATGGCCGCTCACTGCCTTGCTGCGTTTGCCTCCAGTGCCTTGAGATGGGCAATGTTCCTGCTTAGAACCCTTGTGCACTTAAAACCCTTTGCGCCCAACAGGAAACGGCTCACAGCATGGGCATTCCTTACAACCCACAGGGACAGGCTACCATAGAAAGATCTGCAGATGGCTCAAACAACAATTAGAAAAAATATAAAGGGGAGAATTCTCCACCTTACCAATGTTTTCTCTACATTAAAAATTTTAAATCAGACAGATGACCTGACAGCCAAGGAATGGTGTTGGTCACCAAAGGACAATATAAAACTGAGGTGCTATGGCAAGATGTTGTAGTGAGAAAATGGTTTGGCCCGTCCCCCCCGCCCCCCAGCTGATGTAGGAGTGAGCTCTCTAGATCCAGTGAAGAGCCTGCTTCCAGATATGAAGAGGCTGAGAGTCCCCGGGAAGCTGAAAGGGTGGTTCTCAATGCCAGTCGAGTGGCTGCAGAGGAAGAGGCCTCTTACAAAAGCCACAAGGAAGATGCCACCACCAACCTGGGGTCATATAGAAAAGCTGGTGAACCGGGCAGAGGAGGGAGCACG
>CABHPH010110295.1:0-30054 GCA_902168325.1 Peromyscus nudipes | reverse complement strand
GCGTGCGTGCGTGCGTGCGTGCGTGCGTGCGTGCGTGCGTGCGTGCGTGCGTGCGTGCGTGCGTGCGTGCGTCGTCGTCGTCGTCGTCGTCGTCATCATCATCACACGGCCAGATAGAGTTTTGAAGCCTGGGAAAAAGCTGGAAGTCAAGGAACTAAAGACATACCAACCACAGTTCTTCCTCCCTCCCCTCCTCCCCCTCCCTAGCACCCCCTCTGCCACCCACCCACCATCCACTCCTCAGAGAGGATAAGGCCTGCTGTGGGGAGTCAACAAGGTCTGGCACACAGAACATTTTTTTTTTTTTGGTTTTTTTCGAGACGGGGTTTCCCTGTGTAGCTTTGCGCCTTTCCTGGAACTCACTCTGTAGCCCAGGTTGGCCTCGAACTCACAGAGATCCGCCTGCCTCTGCCTCCGAGTGCTGGGATTAAAGGCATGCGCCACCACCGCCCGGCCAGAACATTTTTATGTGTGTCATTTGGAGCAAGTTTTTAACCTTTCTGAATCAGTTCCCATAAGTTTCAAGCAGACACAGCTGGATTACCCCCCTTTATTCAAGAGATGAAAACTAACGATAACGCAGGGTTTAAGACCAACTTCCTTGTGATGATTCTTATTAAAGAGTTCTTTTGCCTCCGTGGTACTGCCACTCTTCACAGGTTTGGCTCTAAGAGTTTGTTAAGGGGTTGGGGATTTAGCTCAGTGGTAGAGCACTTGCCTAGCAAGCGCAAGGCCCTGGGTTCGGTCCTCAGCTCTGGAAAAAAAAAAGCTTGTTAAAAGCATAGATTATGCTACTGCTGTATACACCTCTCCACAGCTTTTATTTGCTAATCACTCTGGCTTCTGCTGTAAAGTCAATTAATTTTTTTTATACCAGGAAAATATATTTCTTAAAAGCTTTCAAGTATAACACACAAAATAAAACAATTATATCTTTAAAAAATGTCAACTATCACATCTGTCCTGGCTAGTTTTATGTCAACTTGACACAAACTGGAGTCCTCTGAGAGGAGGGGTTGTCAATTGAGGCAAACGCCTCCAGAAGATTGGCTTGTGGGCAAGTCTATGAAGTTGATTTCTTGATTAATGATAGATTAAGAGGGCCCACCTCACTGTCAGTGGTGCCCTGCCGGCCATGTGGTCCTGAGGAGTATGAGAAAATAAACTGAGGAAGCCATGGATAGCAAGCCAACAAGGAGTGCTCAGCCATGGCTTCTGCTCCACTTCCTGCCTCCAGGTTCCTGCCCTGACTTCCCTTTGTGATGGACTGGTACCTGGGAGCTGTAAGATAAAATACCTTTTAGGTCAAGGTATTTTATCACAGCAATGGATACCCTAACTGAGACAGCACCCATAGTCTGCTCCTAATTCTAATTACTTCTTTTTTAGATTATTTATTTATGTGTATGTGCATAGGTATGTGCATTTTGGATCCGCTGTTAATTGGAGTCACAGGTGGTTGTGAGCTGTCCCATTTAGGTGCTGGGAACCGACTGCTTCTCTAGTAGAGCAGGAAGCTCTCCTAACCCCTGAGCACTCTAGCTCCTATAACTACTTTTTTTGGGGGGCGGGGAGGGGGTAGAGTCAAGGTTTCTCTATGTAACAGTACTGGCTATCCTGGAACTTGCTCTGTAGACCAGGCTGGTCTCGAACTCGCAGAGATATGACTGCCTCTGTCTCCCAAGTGCTGAGGTTAAAGGTGTGCGTCACCACCACCGCCCAGCCTATAATTACTTCTTTTTTTTTTTTAAAGTTTTTTTTTTTTAAGATTTATTTATTTATTATGTATACAGTGTTCTGTCTGCACACATCCCTGCATACCAGAAGAGGGCACCAGATCTCATTACAGATGGTTGTGAGCCACCATGTGGTTGCTGGGAATTGAACTCAGGACCTTTGGAAGAACAAGCAGTGCTCTTAACCTCTGAGCCATCTCTCCAGCCCTATAATTACTTCTTAAAGCAACATCTATCGTTTAAAAATACAGCAGCAGGTGATAAAACCTAACATCTTAGATTGCTTACAGTTCAAACTATAAATGTGTATATTTCTCAAATCACAGTTTAGGCAATTTAACTTAATTTAACTTACTGTGACATAGTAACAGACATTTAATTCATCATTAGTAATTACATGGAAAACTCCAATTTCAAAACAAAATTACAAAAAATACTTGTATGGGGACTTAATAGCAACAACTCAGTATTTGCTAACCAGTGACAGGCTGTGAAAGTGCCCTTATCCGGAAGAGGGAAGAGGAGACACTCTGCCATGTGCACACTTGAAAAGCTAGCTGCACTGATCAGCACTACAATCTTGAAAGATATTCTTAGCATCCAAAAAAGTTGTTCATATTTGCCCTTTAAAATGCTTAATACAAGTCAATAATTTCTCCTCGCAGCTGTCCTCAGGTCCCTTTTCCCTAGGGAGATGATACTGCGTGTGCTAATCCATTCTATAAGGCTGCCTCTTGACTGACTAGGCTCCTCTCCAGAAGGATTTGTTCATCTCTCTCTGGCATAGCCACCCATCACAGATGTGTGTGGAATCGCCTCAGTTCTTAGATGTGTTCCATAGCCAGAAGTGTGTATGGTACGTTATCACCAATTACTATTACCCCCTTTTTTCCTCTGGGCAGACGTCTAAAAATAAAGTATCATCAATAATATTACCTTACGGTTTGGTGTTTTTTCTAAAAGCCACCTACTACTTTCTCAGAAGTTTATTCATTTAAAGCATATGTTTTCCAAAACCTTTTGACCATTGAAAGTCTGTGCTTAAAATTTGACTTCCAGAGCTTGTAATCCTGGCATTTGACAAAGCTAACCTTTAGTTCTGTGACATTCGGGATGAGAAAGAATTGGCACCAGAGTTTAGAACTCTTTTCTGTGGTGCTGGGAATTACACTGGAGCCTCATGCACGCAAGGTAAGCTCTCTACCAGAGCTACAGTCTCTGACCCACACATGTTTTTGCTTCAGCACTAACACTTGCTTTCAATCTAGAATCACATGGGTTTAAAATCTTTTCTATAGTAATTATAATACCAAAAAGTACCACCAAGATCATTCCCAGAAGGCACAATGTATGCAAGTCACAGGACACTGACAAAGTACAAAAATATTCATGTTTATCAGCCTAAGTGGGGTTACTATGTGCAATAGTTTATTTTTCCTTTAGGTCCTGATTTTGAGATTAAGTTTGTGGGTTTTTTAGTTTTCTTTTAACTCTTTTTTTTCCTTTTGGTTTTCCGAGACAGGGTTTCTCTGTGTAACCCTGGCTGTCCTGGAACTTGCTCTGTAGACCAGGCTGGCCTCGAACTCAGAGATCTGCCTGCCTCTGCCTCCTGAGTGCTGGGATTAAAGGCTGCACCATCATCACCCAGATGGTGTTTTTAGCTTTCAATCAGGGCAGATTTTATTACTTCTAATTTCATGCCTAACAATTTCTATAGTACAGCTTTGCTATTGTGTTGCGGCAACTCTATCATAAGAAATTGTCAATGAAGATCTTGGAGATGAATCTAAAAAGTATTGCCTCAGTTAACAGTGACCATATAGTAAATACTCACAAATGGTATTTCACTTCCTTCTCGAGTCTCAAGCATAGCAGAAACTGTAGATGTTTGAACAGAAGAGGCAGTTTGCGAAGTTATGGTGTATCAAAATATCTAACAACATCTATAAACTCTTCATTTGAATTACCTGAATTTCTCCCCCAGTTTTTCTTTAATTAAGAACAGTATCTCGCCAGGCAGTGGTGGTGCACGCCTGTAATCCCAGCACTCAGGAGGCAGAGGCAGGCAGATCTCTGAGTTCGAGGCCAGCCTGGTCTACAGAGCGAGATACAGGAAGGTGCAAAGCTACACAGAGAAACCCTGTCTCGAAAAACAAAAAAAAAAAATTAAAAAAAAATAAAAAGAAAAGTATCTCTACATTCTTCAATTTATATTCCCATCTAGTGGCCCACAGAGGCAACTGCCTACAATTGAATTTTCTCTTGATTTTATTTTCTAAAACCTGGAAAAAAAAAAAGACGTATTTTTTTAGACAGAGTCTAACTGTGTATACCACCCTAGCCTCAAACTCATGATCCTACTGCCTCAGCTTCCCTACGTGTAGGATTATGGGTGTGTGCCAGCACACCCAGTCTGCATTTCCAGACTTCAGATCCCAGAACCCCTGTACATGTTGGGTGGGTGTGGCAGCCTGCATGTAATTTGGGGGCACAAAAGACAAGCCAGAGCCCTGGAGCAATCTGGCCAATCAGAATGGCCTGTATTAGCAAGTTCTTGGTTCAACTGAGATGAGAAAGGTGGAGAGTGGAGAAGGCAGACCTTTGGTGCTGACCTCTGGGCTCTGCATGCATGTGAGAAAAAGGCACAAAGAAGATATGCTAACCCATAGTCCATCTCCAGCTTTGGAGATAAAAGAATGGAGGAAAAAAAAGGAGAAAATTTTCCATTCAAGCCTTTTCTCCTAAGAAAAAAGAAAAGAGTAAAATCTCTATTTACGACTCTATGGTGAGAGAAAACTGGAAACTTGTTATATGAAATCAAGAACGTGTAGCATTAGAGCATGTCTTTGTTTTCCAAAATGACTGCTCAGGACCATGGGTACACTAATGCCTGGGAAACGGGACAAATTTCCCACAATTTGAGAATAATAATGACATCAAATAGGAAACACTGAAAGTTCTACTATTTAGTTGTACTGGCCAGCCAATTTGAATTGTAATAGAGAGATCCACTGTGAATAATAATTGAAACTAAAACCACAATTAAGAAGCCTTACTGAAGTTACACATTTCTCTGAGCATCAGCTGATACCAGGGACCACAAATATGTTTGGAAATGCAGCTATAATCATTTGAATCCATTAAAAAAATTCAGAATTAGCTGGGCGGTGGTGGCGCATGCCTTTAATCCCAGCACTTGGGAGGCAGAGCCAGGCGGATCTCCGTGGGTTCGAGGCCAGCCTGGGCTACCAAGTGAATCCCAGGAAAGGCGCAAAGCTACACAGAGAAACCCTGTCTCAAAAAACCGGAAAAAAAACAAAAAAAAAAACAAAAAAAAATTTTCGGAATGACACAACTTGAGCTGTGATTTAAAATAGATTATTTGTGGAAAGAATTAGGGACAGAAAACTGAATGAAAAATTGTCATGCCTAGGCATGAAAGGACTTGAAGAAATATAGTCTAGAGGTTTCTTAACAATAGGGGGGAGTATATGGCTGAAGAGATGGCTTTGTCCAAGATTTGGGATGGGAAAGCAGAGGGGCCTTACAGTCATATGAAGATATGTTGGGCTTACCCACCAAAAACTGCAGAAATTGTGGCCCAGAGACATGAGGCAGTAGAACATACATACAAGTAGTAGTAGCAAGGTATTAAAGATGCAAACCGAAGCCCATGCCTAGATTGCTGCTGTGGAATATTAAAGATGTGTTACATTTGTTGATGCTGTGGAACATTTGTTTTAATGATGCAAAGATATGTTGCATTTGTTTAACTCTGTGAAGCTGTGTTACTTTGCCTGTCTAAAATACCTGACAGTCTAATAAAGAGCTGAACGGCCAATAGCGAGGCAGGAGAAAGGATAGGTGGGGCTGGCAGGCAGAGAGAATAAATAGAAGGAGCAAGAGAACAAGGAGAGGAGGAAGCTAGGGGTCAGCCACCCAGCCACACAGCCAGCCACGCAGTAAGAGTGAAAGTAAGATATTCAGAAGTAAGAAAAGTAAAAAGCCCAGAGGGAAAAGGTAGATGGGATCGTTGAAGTTAAGAAAAGCTGGCTAGAAATAAGGCAAGCTAAGGCTGGGCATTCATAAGAAAGAATAAGCCAAAGACAGGTCCTTGTCCCACTGCTAGGGGCCCCATAAACAGACCAAGCTACACAACTGTCACCCACATGCAGAGAGCCTAGGTTGGCCCCATGCAGGCTCCCACGAGCTTGAGTCAGCTGTATCTGTGGGTTTCCCCATCATGATCTTGACCCCCCCTTGCTTATATAATCCCTCCTCCCTCTCTTCAGCTGGACTCCCTGTCCCTGGCACATGAGCTGGCTTTTTGGAACCTACTCCCTATCATGGGATGCCTCGCTCAGCCTTGATGCAGGGAGGAGGGGCTTGGTCCTGCCTCAACTTGATATGCCATGCGATGTTGACTCCCATGGGAGGCGGTACACTTTCTGAGGAGTGGATGGCGGATAGAAAGGAGGTTCGGGGGAGGGAGTGGAAAGAGAGGAGGGAGGAGGAACTGGTTGTTTATGTAAAATAAATAAATAAATAAGTAAATAAATAAATAAATAAATAATAAAGAAGGAGATAATAAGCCTCCATGTATAATTTATTTAGGAGCTGGGTGGCAGGCCCCCCCCAAAGCAAAAAGAGTAAAAAAAAAAAAAAACTACAGATTGCCTCTGAGAAATTCCACTAATTATTGTTTTTAATTTAGTTTAATTGTATGTATGTCTATTATACACCTGAGTTGTGAGCCACCATATGGGTCCTGAGAATCAAACCCAAGTCCTCTGGAAGAGCAGCCAGTGCTCTTAACCAGTGAGTCATCTCTCTAGACCTGTCAACCAAGTATTATTTTTTCTTTCTGAGACAAGATTTCTGTGTAGTCCTGGAACTCACTCTGTAGACCAGGCTGGCCTCAAACTCAGAGATCCACCTGCTTCTGCCTCCTAGGTGCTAGAATTAAAGGCATGTGCCACCATGCCCTGCCTTTGACCAATTATTTTAATTGGCATTTCTATTAAAGTTGTTCAGGTATCACAGAGACTTGGATTAGTGACTCCAAATTTCCTCCATTCTTACTCTTGGCCCCTAACTCTTACATGAGCATGAGATCTCACAGAAAATTTAGGTGCATTGTCAATGCACTTTTGCAAACCTCGTTCTATCAAGTTTTTTGTCATTGTTGTTTTGTTTTGTTTTGAAAACCTATCTACATCCCAGCTATATTACAATCCCAAGTGTATTTTTTTTTTTTTTTTGGTTTTTCGAGACAGGGTTTTTCTGTGTAGCTTTGCCCCTTTCCTGGAACTCACTTGGTAGCCCAGGCTGGCCTCGAACTCACAGAGATCTGCCTGCCTCTGCCTCCCGAGTGCTGGGATTAAAGGCGTGCGCCACCACCACCCAGCTCCAAGTGTATTTTAAAACAAGAGCGATACATGACTTATCAAATATCTTAAGATGTTTGGCTATTTTTGGAAGCACCGAAACCGATCACTTAACTTAGACTAGAGATACAAAAGGAGGCCTCCTGAAAGAGTAATGAAGCTTTGCCATTAATAAACTAAGTTTAGCTATCTCTGTCCTCTTTAGGTGTTTATTTGCAGATAGGTTTTTAATTCATTGACTTTCAATGGGCGTGCGTGTGTCTCCTTACTGATAACTATAATTTGAAAATCACATGCCCCACACAGGCACATGTACTGGAGCTTGGTCTACAGCCAGTGCCACTCTTTTTGGAGGTTCAGAAACTTCAGGCAGAGGACGATTATTTCTCTCCCTCTCCGTTCCCTCTCTGTCTTCTCCATTCTTCCTCAGGCTCTCCTTTCTCCTCTTCATCTTCTTCCTTCCCCTCCCCTCCTTCCATCTGCCATACCCCCTTTTCCTCTCTGCTTCCTTTTTCTCTTTCCCCTCCTCTTCCTCACCCTCCTTCTCCTATCCCCCACCACTGCTCTCTGAACATGTGTCTGTCTCCTAGCAACCATGGGATAAGCAGACCTCTTCTGCTACATGTTTCTGTCTCTAGTATATTCTGCTTCACCTCAGGCCCAAAAGCAATAAATCCAGCCAGTCTTTTTTTTTTTTTTTCCTGAGGCAGGTTTCTCTGTGTAGTCCTGGCTAGCCTCGAACTCACAGAGCTCCACCTGCCTCTGCCTCCTGAGTGCTAGAATTAAAGGTGTGCACCACCTGGCAAATCCAGCCAATCTTAAGTGAAATAAACCCTTTCTCATTTCAGGTGTTTCTTGGTCACTTGTCACAGTTACAGTCGATTATCCATTACTCATTTCTTTAATAATATAATAAATACTTGTTGACCTATCATCCAGCCCCAAAGCTGGGGCATTACCAATAATTCATATCTATTTCTGCTTATCTTTTTCCATGTCTCTTAGAAGTGGCCCAACATTTTATGAATTTGATGTTTTACTTTCTGTGTGTGAATACGCTGTATTGTTTCATTCTGATAGGTTTTGTATCTTCATAGCTATTAAGCCACGTCTTCTGGAACTTACTTTGTGTCTTGGTTCCTTTTCCTGGTGCTGTGATAAATCCCCTGACCAAAGCAGCCTAAGAGAGAAAGGGTTTATCTCAGCTCACAGTTTCAGGGGCAGCTCATCATGGCAGGGAGGTCAAGGCAGCAGGAACTTAAGGCAGCTGGTCACATGGCATCCGTAATCAAGAAGAGAGAGTAATGAATGTGTGTAGTCAGCTCACCTTCTCCATTTTATATAGTAAAGGATACAGCCCAAGAAATGGTGCCGTCCATAGTGGGTGGATCTTTCCACTTCAATTAACCTAATTAAGATAATCCCTCACAGGCAGGCCCAGAGGCTCATCTCCCTGGTGAGTATGGAGCTCCTCAAGCTGACAATTAAGATTAATTTCCACACTTTGTTTATTCAACATTATGTTATTAGGAACTGTGCACTGTGCTGCATGAAGAAGTAGTTAATTTTTTCTTGAATAATTAATAGAAACAAACCAAGGAAATAGTGACTATAAGAGTATTTCAAGTGGACCGGGCGGTGGTGGCGCACACCTTTAATCCCAGCACTCAGGAGGCAGAGGCAGGCGGATCTCTGTGAGTTCGAGGCCAGCCTGGTCTACAGAGCAGGATCCAGGACAGGCTCCAAAAGCTACACAGAGAAACCCTGTCTCGAAAAACCAAAAAAAAAAAAAAAAAAAAAAAGAGTATCTCAAGTGAAGAAGAGAGTAGCATAAGTGTTCACTAGTGACTACGAAAGGTTGGATAGACAAGAGCAGGAAGACGTCAGATAATGGTCACCAAAATATCATCATTTAGGAAGAATTAATTTTGGTGCCACTATAGCACAGTAGGGAAAATACAATGCAGAAAAATTTATGGTACATTATCGTAATTGAAAAGAGGATCCTGTGGTTGGAGAGAATGGCTCAGTGGTTTAGAAGACTTGTTCCTCTTGTGGAGGTTCGAGTCCCAGCACCCATATGGCACACAATCATTCATACTTCCAGTGCCAAAGCTCTCTTCTTTGATGTACATACATACATTCAGACAAAATACTCATACAAATAAAGCAAAAAATAAAAGAGGTTCTGTTGTTACATTTGTTTCTGCTGCCTTTTTTTTTTAATTCAGAGCTGAGGACTGAACCCAGGGCCTTGCGCTTGCTAGGCAAGCGCTCTACCACTGAGCTAAATCCCCAACCCCTCTGCTACCTTTGTTACCCATGTAAAGATGTGTTGCATTTGTTTCATCTTGCCTGCCTAAGGCACCTGATTGGTCTAATAAAAAGTTGAATAGCCAATAGCTAGGCAGGAGAGGGCTAGGTGGGGCTGCCTGGCAGAGGGAATAAATAGAAGGAGGAATCTAGGCTGGAGAGAACAGAAGCAGGAGACCAAGGGAGAAAGAGAGGGACACGGCCAGAGCCAGAAGACAGGCAGCTGCCAGCCAGCAGTGAAAGTAGGAGATATAGAAGGAAAGAAAAGTAAAAAGCCCCGAGGCAAAAGATAGATAAAGAGTGAAACAGGTTAATTTAAATTAAAAGAGCGAGCCAGAAATGAGCCTAAGCTAGGCGGAGCATTCATAACTAATAAGTCTCTGTGTCATGATTTGGGAACTGGTTGGTGGCCCAAAAGAAAAAGCCTGGAACAAGGTTCCCAAAGTTTCCCAACACATAGAAATGGTAAATGTTTGAAGAGGTAGAAATTCTAGGTTGTCTTGATTTGATATGTTATATACACGTATTGAGTTATCACATTGTAGCCCATAAATTTCTGCAAATAATTATGGGCCAATTAAGACAAGAAAGAAAATTAGTGCTTTACATGGAAGTAGAGCATTTATGACCTATAGCAAGAGAGGTCAGTGACTCTGAAACCTAATGGAAGAAAGAGCAGTAGAAGACGACTTAAGATCCTCACCTAAAGGCCAAATCTCACAGGGTCTTGTAGGCCATGGTAAAGATTCAGGCTTCTATCTTTTTTTTAAGGTTTTTTGAGACAAGGTTTCTCTGTGTAGCCCTAGCTGTCCTGGAACTCTCTCTGTAGACCAGGCTGGCCTCAAACTCACAGAGATCCACCTGGCTCTGCCTCCCGAGTGCTGGGATTAAAGGTGTGTGCCACCACCACCTGGCTCCCAGGCTTCTGTCTTAAGTATGATGAAAGAAATTAGGCAGGATAATGACACAATCTGGGCTTTAATTAAAAAAATAATTTGGCTATGTATAAAGAATAAATTGAGAAGAAAAGGTGATAAGCATTCAATCCTGAAGTAGTTTCTATTATTATCCCCATTATACAGATATGGAAATTAAGACTCAGTGATATTAAGTAACTTGCCTAGGACTGAATAGTTGCTACTGTTGTACCCAGAGTCCCCCGAAGACCACCAAGAGACCAAATCCGATGCAAAAGCAAAGAGTCTTTTTTATTGAGAATTAACTCGGGAATCTCAGTCCCTCTGATGCAGCAGCAGAGCAGGAGAGACCACGAGTAGCAATGGGGCAGGGCTTTTAAAGCAAGGGGGCATGGGGGGTCTATAGACTACATAGGAACAGACTCAGGATTGGTTTATGTGAGTGGCAATCATGTTAGTAACTTTTAACTGGCTAGGGTTAGTTGGGAGTTACAGTCATCCATTTTTGGGCAGGCCTGGACAAGTTCCAGGCTTTGTCCTTGAGCTGCCATGGAGGCTGGCTGGCCTAGCACATACTGACTGTGGGGGCTGACCCAGTGGTCCAGGCTCTGTCCTTGACTCATGCACATAGCTCTAAGTTGGTGAGGGGTCCCCCAATTGACTGAAACTTTAGCGGTCAGAGTACGTGCAGAAAGGGAGCTACTGCAAGGACTATGTCTTTTGTTCATGACCCTCCCAGAAACTGCTTGCTCAAATCTCAGGAAACTGAAATTGAGACCAGATTTCTGAGAGAAGACTCAGCAGCCTGTTATGGCGTCTCCTTGGTCCTTGCACTACAGAACAGAAAGGATTTATGTTAAAATTTTATACTTTGTGTACTTGTCAGACTTCTCTAAAGGAACAGTACCGATAGCAATTGATTTATTAGATTGGCTTACAGAATGTGGTCCAGGTAGTCCATCAGTGGCTGTCTCCCACTGGAAAAGGCCTCAGCAGCTGTTCTGTCTCTGAGGCAGGATGCTCAGCTCTTCTAATCTGGTTCTAAAGGCTGGGAGGATTCTTAGAGAGCTGCTAGTCCTCAGTTTATGCTGAAATCCTGAAGAAGTCGGTTCTAAATATCACAGCAACAAGATGGATGATGGATTTGCCAGCAAGAATGAGGACACGCAGGCAAAAACCAGTTTCCTCTTCAGTGTTCTTTATATCTGGGCTGCACCCAGATGGTGTGGACCAGGTTTAGGGGCTGTCTCCCCACTTCACATAAGCTGATTAAGAAACCTGCACACAGAAGTGCTTCATATCTCAGGTTTTAGTTGATTCTAGATTCAGTAAAATTGGCAACCAAGATTAGCCATACAAGTACCCCTTGTCAACTTGACACACACTTTCATCTATTGACATCATGCTTAATTTCTAAATGAAAACAATAACCAGGTCATAATCTCATCAAACATCATATAATTATCCCACACATTATACATTTTAGAATGGATGCCAAAGTCCCTTGAGGAATGTTTGATATTTTATTGTCTCATAACTTAAATACAATAATATAGATTTTCACCAATTAACCACTGATATTATCTCAATCAATGATACATTACATGATAAAGATATAAAGGAAAGAGAACTCAAATATAGGCTTTATATGTATAAATGTGTAAAACACATTCTTAACACAATAGGACAGAAATTGGTACCAAGATTGTGTGGTATGGCTCTGAAAGACAGGACCATGCTGTTTTGGGGAGGATTGTGTTGAAATTTGGGACTTGGTGTGAAAAGTCATTGAGTGTTCAGAGCTGTTCCATGGGAGCCTGAAAGATAAAAGTGTTGAGAGCAATATAGACAGTAGAGGCCTGGCTTTTAAAGTTTCAGAAAGAAGCAAAGACTCCATTGGGACCATTTATGTGACATTTTGAATTACATATCTTTGGTTCTGGTCAGCTGGGGCCTAAGGATTAGCTGGGATTAACAAAAAACTAAGACCATTTTCCTTTACTGGGACAACTGATGCTAGTTAGCTGGGACCAAAAAAAAAATCACCTACAGTTAACTAGAGACCAGCATTATTGAGGTGAAATCTCCTGGAAAGTGTTTCCTCAGGGTTAGTATACAAAGCATGTTCCAGAACAGGACCAAGGCTGCATCTCAAGCTGGCAGCTGATCTTGGTGATGTGTTATGTATGTTACTGGTTTTGGCAACATGCAAACTGCAGTATTAAAGGGGTCATGGAGAACAGCTGAGGCTTGGCATTGTGAGTTGCCAGGAGAGGCCACTGGTGAAGGAGGTGTAGCCTCAGTTGCAATGGAAACCCCAAAATTGAAGGAGTCATGGAAAGATGGTGAAGCTTGGCACCCTGTAGCCTGATTAGAATCTCTACAGATATGAAGGAAGCCTCAGGCATGGTGGAGACCCCAGCATATTGCAGAGAGTAGGGACATAGGACACTTGCCAAGGACAGTGGCAGATGTAAGTAGAGCTGGCCTGAACCTCCAAGACAAGCTGCATGTGCAGTGGGCTGCAACATCAGAGAACTGGAGCTTCTCAAGCCGTTTGGCGCCCAGAAGGTTGTGAATCCCAGACGTCAGTCAGTCGCTATTCATACCTCTGGACTGGGTTATACTTCGATTTGACTGTGACTGGGCCCTTGTTCTCTGCTCTTGAAATATTAGAAGAGCTGAATATTTTAAAGCCCCCGAACTTTCAATGTTGGAAGGTTTTTTAATGTGCACTGGTATTTTGCCTGTATGCATGTCTGTGCGAGGGTGTCAGATCCCCTGGAACTGGGAGTTACAGACAGTTGTGAGCTGCTATGCAGGTGCTGGGAATTGAACCCGGGTTCTCTGGAAGAGCAGCCTTAACCAGCCTCTTAACCATTGAGCCATCTCTCCAGCTCTTAGTGTTTGAGGTTTTAAAGACTTAAAAAAATTGGACTGTGTTTTGTATTGTGGTATTGACATTAATATGAGATCTTGGCAATAAACAAGAAAATAAAGGTAATGGTTTAACATGGTACATTGGTGTGTCAAGTTGGCAAGCAATCAACTGTTCTGGTTAGGTTTTTTTGGATTTTTTTTGGTCAACTGACACAACTTGGAGTCATCTGGGAAAAGGAACCACAACTGGGAAAGTACCTCCAACAGATTTCCTGTAGGCAAGTTTGTAGGGGATTTTTTTGATAATTATGTGGGAGAGCCCAGCATATTGTGAGCAGTGTCACACCTGGGCTGGTTGTCCTCGGTGGTATCAAAGAGGAGGCTGAGCAAAGTATGAGGAGCAAGCCAGGAAGGAATATTCCTTCATGCTCTCTGCCTCAGTCCTGCCTCCATGTCTCAATGGTGGACTGTGAGCAGGACATGTAAACCAAATAAGTCCTTTCTTTCCCACGTTGCTTTTGGTGGTGGTATCTGTATTACAGTAATAGAATGTAACTAGGGTTCTTCAGAACCTGTCCTCTAAGTGTGCTACCATATATGGAGGTAGAATTTAGACAGGTTTAGATTGCAGATACAGATTTAGGAATGCATCAGCTCATACTCAGAGCGACAGTACTGTATGAGATCACATGGGAAGGCAATACAGCTAGAGTAAAAAGTAAAAGAGAAGACCCAAGGTACTCTAATATTTAGAGCTCAGTGAAGTAGGAGAAAAGCAGTCTGAGGGGCAGCCAGCAAGGTAAAAGTCAAAACACAAGAGTATTTCTATGCCAGGTGGTGGTGGCACACGTCGTTAGTCCCAGCACTCGGGCAGCAGAGGCAGGTGGATCTCTCTGAGTTTGAGGTCAGCCTGGTCTACAGAGCAAGTTCCAGGACAGCCAGGGCTGTTACACAGAGAAATGCTGTCTCAAAAAAACCAAAAAGAAAAAAGTATTTTTATATGAAAATCATGAGGAAAGGAACCCCAAAAGAATATCACTTCCTGGTCAATTATACCAGATGTTACTGAATGCCAAAGACATTTAAGGAGTGAAAAATAATCGTCTGATTTAGAAACATGGAGGTCACTGTAGATCTTCAAAATAACCACTTCAGTAGAGTCACAGGGAAGAAAAGCAGGCTGAATTACATTTAAGAGTAATTAGAAATTCTCAGAGAGTGTTAAGTCTTCATAAGGAATATTATTACAGAAGCCATAATTAGGATTTTAGACTGGAAGCTTCCAAAGGGAAAGACAACAAATCTAACTTTATGCATCTGGTAAAGTTCTTCCACTTGATGAATGTGCGGTAAACGTTTCTTAAACTTAACTAAATTACATGTAGCTCCTAGTCCCTCTGTCAGGGAACTGCATTCGAGTCAGGGTGGTGGCACAGCCGTAGCATAGCAGCATGCTATGTTTTCTGCAAAAGCGGTCAGGCCACATATTACATGTACCCTCAAATTGGATACATAATCCTGAAGCCAAAGGCCTTCTGAAAAAATGCTCCAAGAACTGCTCTTGGATATTTAAGGATCATCAGGAGCTTTCAAATGTCCACCTTGTAGTCATTTATTATTTAGTAAGGATTGAAAACTGAAATGCCTTCCCAAGCCAAAATGATTGCATAAATGAGTGAAATGCTCAGATAGGGACTATGGTGAGCTCATGAGATCAAATGACATCTGAAGAGGCCAGGCACTGATTATTTCCAACCAATTAATGGCCAATTGGACAGTCTGTATAAACATGGAAAATTAATTTTATATAGAAATCTAATTTTTATACAGAAATTAATTATTATTATTATTATTATTATTATTATTATTTTGGTTTTTCGAGACAGGGTTTCTCTGTGTAGCTTTGCGCCTTTCCTGGAACTCACTTGGTAGCCCAGGCTGGCCTCGAACTCACAAAGATCCGCCTGGCTCTGCCTCCCAAGTGCTGGGATATTTTTTGTTTTTTTGAGACAGGGTTTCCCTGTGTAGCTTTGCGCCTTTCCTGGAACTCACTCTGTAGCCCAGGCTGGCCTCGAACTCACAGAGATCCACCTGCCTCTGCCTCCAGAGTGCTGGGATTAAAGGTGTGTGACACCACCGCCTGGCCAGAAATTAATTTTTATATAGAAATTTTCCGTGCTAGTAGTCCCTTCAATTTGACACATACACATGTATGTTTGTGTATACAGTTGCACACGTATACTATAGGCCAAACAAAATATAGCTGTTGATATTTAATCTCTCAATTTTGGGTTTGTGATCTCTATTTTAGAGCAGTTTTAACTCTCGCCACCAGACTGCCAGGAGTCTCTCCACCATCCTTACTAACATGCCTGCTTTGATTTTTGTTGTTTTTTGAGACAGGGTTTCCTCTGTGTAGTTTTGGAGCCTGTCCTGGAACTTGCTCTGTAGCCCAGGCTGGCCTCGAACTCAGAGATCCACCTGCCTTTGCCTCCTGAGTGTGGTGATAAAAGGCGTGCGCCACTACCACCACCCAGCATTTTTTATAAAGAATGCAGTGGAGTTGGGCAGCAGTGGTGCACACCTTTGATCCCAGCACTAGGGAGGCGAAGGCAGGCGGATCTCTGTGAGTTCGAGGCCAGCCTGGGCTACAGAGTGAGTTCCAGGGCAGCCAGGGCTACACAGAAAAACCCTGTCTCAAAACACCCACCCCCTTAAAAAAACAAACCAAAACAAACAAAACAACCAAGCAAGCAAGCAAACAAACAAACATAAAACATCATTGGCTGTTTTTTTTTCTTTTTTTTTTAATGTCAAGAACTATCAGAGGTATTATTCCTATTTTTCTACAAGTACTGTTTCTTAGGTAAAGTCTCTGACTTCTTAGCCACCTTAGGGTATATGTAGATACCTAGCCGGATAACAGTACTATTTTCCTCCACATTTCTGTGTTACACAGCTAGTCAATGGTATTACAGGACCCGGAGATTTTCCTACAACTACAAATCCTCTCTTTTTTTCTGAACGAAAAAATGAAATTGAAGGAGGACAACTGCTCCTAAAGTATGGAGAGGATTTTTAGTGTAGATATGAGGGAGAAAGCAGAGAGAGGGAATGGGACAGGCTGAACATGGCTGGCAGACTAGGCTGGCAGAGAGGCTTAGGGTAGAGGGTGGGGTGAGAAGTGCTGGGAGGAGCCATAAGTACTGAGGGATGCTGGAGAGCTGGGAGGAGCCACAGGTACTGAGGGATGCTGACAGAACTGATCTTGTCCACTTTGGTATGTTAATAGGCGCTTCAGTTGGCCATTTGTCCTGGATTTCTGAGACCTAACACCTTCCAGTATAACACAGCTGCCTTTCACATTATTCAAGGATATATTTTTGTTTGTTTGCTACATGACTAAATGAGATACTATATATATATATATATATATTCAATTCAACATGCCAAAACTCTGTGTTAGTCACTGCAAAGTGTTTGAAGATAAACAAGACCCAGACCAAACTCTTAAGGATCTTGTGCAGTCTAGTAAGACAGCGTCTAAATATATGTAGTGTAAAACAAATTGAAAATAATAGAAGATCAGAAAAATCAGGATCTGAATTAGTTTGGGGCTACTAAATTGGCAAGCGAGAACTTTATTTTTCATTCACTCATATTTCTACGAGGAGTTTATTAAACACTCTTACTTTGGTCAGGTACATCACAAGCTATAATAGCAAACCAGACGAAGACTGGCTACCATTCAGGGCATTCATGACTGGTAACATCTGTAAGCAAAATAATACTGAATTTGGAACATATGACGGCTAAGCAATTGAGAATGTGTTGATAATGGCTCAAGACAGCTCTTAAAGAAAGGATTCTTATTCTTGTAAGACTTCTTTTTCCCTTGAGACTAAATACCCTTATGTCCTTCAACTGGTGAAGGAACGTGGGTGCCTTTGATAACCTTGCATCAAGATCAGAGTTTATGAAATTGCTCAGTCCTTTTTTTTTTTTTTTTTACATACCTAATGCCCTTCATTTGCCTTGCCTACATCTCTTACCAATTTACATCCAGGAAATCAACTTGTCTGTTTTTCCTACTATTATAGTATACTAGTTTAGTTAAGAAATATAATGGGAATGTATTTGTCTTCAGAGCCCTACAACCAAAGTTCAAATCCCAGCTTTACCATTTCTTTGGGTTGTGGTTTTGGACAAGTAATTCTACCTCCCAAGGCTTCTGCTTTCTCATCTGAAAATGAGGATGATAATAATAGCTAACTCATTGTGAGGCTGTGTAATTAAATGAAGTAATACATACTAGGGGGTGTGGAAAAATATAATCTGACTAGAAAGCAAAGAAGGTTCTATTAATTTAGATGGTCTTAAGTCTCCAAAAAACTATGCTCCCTGGAACTTTTAAGAAGCCTAAGTGAGCAATCAGCTACCAACTGCAAACACTAAAGACAACCCAAAAGCACACTGCTGGTAGGCCACAGCTTCTACCAATAAGCCCGACATTAGACCAAGGGTAAGGTATCTCGACAGGTATTTTAAGGGATAATAAAGGCATAAAGGCAAGTTGTTTATAAAAGGCATTTGTGTCTTTGATACCGTCTTTTTTTGGCATGCTTAAAAATAGATATTACTCTGGGCAGTGGTGGTACATGCCTTCAATCCCAGCTCTCAGTAGGCAGAGCCAGGTGGATCTCTGTGAGTTCAAGGCCAGTCTGGTCTACAGAGTGAGTTCCAGGACAGCCAGGGCTGTTACACAGAGAAATCCTGTCTTGAAAAACAACAGCAAAACAAAACAACAACCCCCCCAAAAAAACAAAAAAGCAAATAATAAAAAAAATAGATATTACCCAATACATCTCTGAAGATACTGCCCATAATATTTTTAAACATATATGTATTGGCTTCCCACTCTGTGGCAGCCACTACTCAGTATATTAAGGATAGCTAAGTCCCTATTCTCACCAAACTTCTGCTGGTACAAACTTGTAAAGACCATTCATTGAGATTGAGAGCAGTGTTGGAGTAGAAATAAGATGGGATTAGGTTCCATTTTATCACCCTGTGTTCTGTGAGTTAATCTTGGCTGTCAGGTCAGGGAAAGCTTCCTTGAGCTTTGTAGGATGTGGGAGTTCACGACGGATAGTAACTCGGAGGCTGGGCATATTTGTTTTTTTGGGTTTTTTTTTTCAAGAGGGTTTCTCTGGGTAATCTTGGTTGTCCTGAAACTCACTCTGTAGACCAGGCTAGCCTCCAACTCACAGAGATCCACCTGCCTCTGCCTCCCCGAGTGCTGGGATTAAAGGTGAGCACCACAACTGCCCCGCAGGTTGAGGCCAGGCTTTGAAACAGATCTTAGCATACTGGACTAAAATAATGCCAGCATGTCTACACCACTGTGTAGACATCAGGAAGGTGGGGACGGACAGATCTTGTTTCCAGTAGAATTTGGATTCCAAATGCAATTGGAAGTAATTGAAGATTTAAAAAAAGAAGTGTCTCCTCTTCAGGTTTTGCCATTGAAGTCTGCTCTGTAAAACTTTTCTAACTAGAGAATGGGTTTTAGGGGAGTCAATGTAGAAAATAGGGAGATCTTTGAGGAGATTCTCATAGGCATCAAGTTGAGAGACGGCAGCGACTAGAGCCTCAGAAGAGGTGGAGAATGGTGAGAAATAGTCAGCTCCTGGCCATATTTTATTTTTAATTAATTTTTACATTTATTATATATACCAACCACAGTTTCTCCTCCCGTTCCTTCCCCCCACATCCCTTTTTTATCGCCTTCCCCAACCCAACCACTCCTCAGAAAGGGTAAGGCCTCCCACAGGAGTCAACAAAGCATGGCAAACCAAGTTGAGGACTGAGCAAGCTCCTCCCCTATGCACCGAGGCTGAGCGAAGCATCCCACCATAGGGAATAGGTTTCAAAAAGCCAGCTCATGCTCCAGGAACAGGTCCTGGTCCCACTACTAGGGACCCCATCAAATAGACCAAGCTACCCAGCTATCACCCACAAGCAGAGGGCTTAGGTTGGTCCCATGTAGGCTCCCTAGCTGTCATTCTAGAGTCCATGAGCTCACATGAACTCGGGTCAGCTGTCTCTGTGGGTTTTCCCATAATGATCGTAACCCTCCTTGTTCATATAATCCCGGATCCTCCTTCTCTTCAGCTTGTCTCCCAGAGCTCAGCCCAGTGCTTGGCTGCTGGATGAAGGTTCTATGATAACAGTTAGGTTAGTCACCAATCTGATTACAGGAGAAGGTCAGTTCAGACACCCTCTCCACTATTGCTAGGAGTCTTAGCTGGGGTCATCCTTGTGGATTCCTGGCACCAGGTTTCTCCCTAACACCATAATGGCTCCCTTTATCAAGATATCTCTTTCTTTGCTCTCCCTCTCGGTCCCTCCCTCAACTCGCTGGTTTAAAGATAGAGACAAAAGGATGTTCTGAAGAATTGAAAATGACCTAGAAGGGCAAAAGGGTCAAAGTTGGGTCCAAGATTTCTTTTTGTCCTGAAACCAGGTGTTATCATTAACTGAAACGGACACTAGCAACAAACGTGACTTCTGACGGGTCACTGAAGAGCTCCACTTTATGCGGGTGGGATGGGTTCTCAATGCCCTTCGTTGACTTTTGAGTGGCCTGTTTGTGGAGTGGGGTGGTAGTACTGGAAGGCTTTTTCTGGTTTGTTAAAGATATCACAATGCACAGATTTCTGGGAATCACTACAGTCTCTCTTTCCAATCTAGTCAGGATTTGGAGATTCACACGGATGAGAAGCCCCAAGGCCAGGAGAGCTATTAAGCCCCTTCAGTGCACTTCTAGAAAGTGCACCAGAGTGGGCGGTGCCAAGGAGGGCGTAACAGGAACTTTCTTGGAGTTCTGCTGGCTAAGGAAGAGCTTTCAGCAGAAACAAAGTTAAGAGACCGGGTGGGGTGTGGTGGGGCTGGGCCTGGCTTGGCCGGAAGGAGTTTGGGTGGGGTAGAGTGGGCAAGCTTCAGGACAGAGGTGAGGTGAGGAAGCTTCCACTGGGAGCTAACTCCAGCTTCATAAACCCAACAAAAAGGTCTGGGGCATTGTTAAAAAGGCCCCAGGATTCTGTCCGCCCATCAAAGAGGGAGGAAAACCCAAGTTGTGTGATGCAGCTTTAAAGGGGCTGGTGATTGACAGAATGTGTAGCAGTGGATGGGGTGGAGCCGCTGGGTGGGGTCTGGGACAGGCAGCTGGGAGAAACCAAAAGGGAGAAACAAGAAAACCATTGCCCCTGACATCGCTAACGCTGGGCGAGGGACGCTAGTGCGAATGAGGGGAAAGGAGGGTTTTAGATCTTACCACCATTCCCGCCACTGGCTAACTCCCTCACACCCTTCTGTCTCGCCTTAAGATCAGTACTATCGAGTGTACCGGCATCTCCCTAAGTCTCCCTGGGCTTGGTTCGCGGTGCAAGGCGGCGAGGACCCCGCACACGCTCTGGCCCTGGAAGGGGCTGGAAGGAGAGGATGCCTTCGGAGGCACGGAACCCCAAAGTAAGTCCCTTTCATTTTGTCCGGCCAGCACCTCGCCTTTGGCCGCCCTCATGGGGTCTCGGCGGGGCGGGGACGTGGCGGCATTTCTTCGGGTAGCTCACTCCAGGAGGAAAGAAGGGTGGGGCAGGGTGGAGTAGGGTGGAGGAGAGGGGTGGAGGGTGGTGCTCTGCGCCCAGAGCGGCCACGCGGCCAGCCTGTGCGCACTGAAGCGTGTTGTGTGTTTACAGCCTCTGTTTCCACTCCTGGTGTTACAGCTTCGCTACCACCCTTCTAGCATTCTTTCTTTTTGTCACACTCCAGCATCCCTATCAGGTTGCTTGAAACCTCTAGCTGAGAGCTGGGAGGGCTCCATCTTGCCTGGCTTCTTAAAGGGACAGTGCACAATTTTACCTAGGGGACGTCTCTCTCTGACTGGAAATTCAGTTTCAAGAAGAATATCAGTGTCTACCTTGTTATAACACTACCTGTTTATTGAAAGGAATTTATGTGCAGAGGACAGCTCCTCCTCCTTCCAGGTGGCCCTTCAAACTTGGTTCTAACATCCAGTGGAATTTTAGGAGGTGCAATGTGGGCATCGATGCCAATATGCACATTAGTTAACCACAGAGTCAACTGGCTCTGCAGTTTTAGCCGAAGGGAATCGTTTCCATTTCTTAAGAGGCAACGCGACAGTGTAAATGACTTGAACAAATTAATTCATTTTACAGATATTTATTTAATGGCAACTTTATTGCCCGTGGCTGATTATGCTGCTGGACAATGTGTGTAACATCTCAAGGCCCTGCAGAATGTTGTCACTGACTCCTTTATTGGCTGATTGGTGGCCAAGACCTCCTCCCAGGATATGGAGAGGAATGTTGAATTTGATTCCAGCATTTGCCAAGCATCTCTAACATATACACTCTTAGTTCACATGTATTTCCTTTCTGTCGGTGCTGGGAATCCCTATACTCAAATCAAAGGAACTGGGAGCCCAGACTGGAAAACAGGATAGCAAGTCAAAATGGCTTGTAAAGTGGGTGTGGTGGTACATGCCTGCCATCTCCAAGCATGGGACGCTGAGGCAGGTGGATCTCTGTGAGTTCAGGGCCAGTCTGGCCTACATAGTGAGATCCAGGCCAGCCAGAGCTACAGAATGAGACCCTATCTTTTTAAAAAAAAAAAGCTTTGGAAGAGAACAGGATAGATCTTGTACGCTCTATCATTTCCATGTTGGTGTCTTATCCACTACATTGTGTTGGGAAGGAGGGCCCCACTAGCTCTCTCCCACTAGATAAAGAGTTGGTATAGCAAACATTCAGTAGAAATGGCATCTATGGACCAATGACATCTTTTACACGTGTCTCTCTTTTGTTCTGCTTAGGGAGGGTGGCAGGATTGTGGATGTAACTTAATGATGTCTCCACAGACATCATCAAAGAGATGAAATTATTGTTTTAGATTTTAGGGCTGTTATTTCACCATGAAATACACTGTGTGGTGATGGAGTGACCCGGTTCCCCTTGGCTTGCAGTCCACCAGTTAGCTGTCTCTAGTATTAACTGTGAAGTAGAGGGTTGCCGCCTTCTTTAATATGCTGTGTTTCGTTGCGTCTCCAGGACCAGTTCTCATCAAGGGAAGGTGTCTGTTCTAGGTTCCTCAGCAACATTTTAAAGCAAAGAACAATCCTCTATCCTGTGTCTCCTCTGAAGATCTTCTAAACTTCAAAACAGTCTTATTCCAAACAGCCTATATTACTGAGTTGGGTGGATTCAGATAAAGAAAAAAAAGACTCAACATTTTTTCCTATGGCCTCCTGAAAACAAGGGAAAACACATTCAACAGAAACACTCGTGGTTGATTTTGACAGTGGGAGTGTAGTCTTGTCATTGAGTCAAAAGGCACTTGTGCATGCCATACCTACCCTCGACTGGAGGGTGGGGAAGGAACTATGTGTTGATTCCACGGCCAGTATTTCACCTCTGCTATTTGTGTCATTTGTTAGGGGCTGCTAGACTTCTGTTTTAACATTTGCTTGTCCCTAGGTGTTCATGTTTGTTGAATTTTCTTTGTGGGAAATTCTGAGTTGTATATATGGGAACTAGGAAACTCTTAGCTGTCATATTGTTGCTGAAATATGCGTATTACCTTTATAGGACAACGGAAACTTTATACGACTACTAAGAGGTACTCAAGGAAAGCAGTGGAATTTTTCTCCAAGGGTTTTAAGTGGCTTCCCCATAGTACTTTGAGATATTTGGTGTTATTCTGCTTCCTAAAATTTTCATCTATGACAAGGAAAAGGGTTTTCATGCGAGATAATTGTAAAAACCAAACAAAAACCAAAGGCAAAGAGATTATCTCTCTCCTTGCCTCTGTCTCTGTCCGCCTCTGTCTCTTTCTTCCTCCCCCACCCCTGCCCTTGCCTCTGCCTCCCTCTGCTTTTGTAATTCTATAGCACTAGTTCCGACCCTCAAATTGCCTTTTGGAATGCCTAGACTTTCCTATACTAGAAAAGTTTGGACAGCTTTGGTTAAATCCTGTTCTGGTTCTTACTCAGCCCTCAAGAGTAGAAAGCTGTAAAGGAAAATTTCAACACAAAATTATATTGTATCATGGTAGTAATTTATTCATTTAATGAGTATATGCTAAGAATCTTTTCTGTGCCGTGGGTGCTCTTGGAAGGGCTAGACAACAAAGATATGTGTTGAGTGAAGATCTAAATTAGTAGGAATACAATATGATATGCTGGGGAGAGCTAATTAATACACCTAGTCAAGGGTGTATTATTAAGCCTCTTAGATATGATGCAGAACAATATATCTCATGAAATAAAGGAGAGAGTTATGAGGATATTTGAGAAGAGTGTTCTGCTTGGTGTGTTCCAGGAATAGCAGGAAGCCCATTATTGCCAGCCATGATAGCAAATACCTGGTATCCCAGCGCTTTTGAAGCTGAAGGACAGCCTTGGCTAGCTTGAGGTATTTAGTAAGGGTGAGAAAGAAAGAAAGAAAGGAAGGGAGGAAGGGAGGGAGGGAGAGAAGGGGAGCTGTCTTCACTGGAGAGTCACAGGACATGAGGTCAGTGAAATAGAGGAAGCTAGGTCTTACAGAATTGTATGTAAAACGTTTGGCTTTTATTCTGAAGGGGTTAGGATGCATTATTTCTTGTTCTTTAATATTGTAATTATCTTTTTTGTTTTTAATTGAAATAGAATTGCATCATTTCCCTCCTTCTCTGCCTCTCTCCAGCCTCTCCCAGGTACCCTCCCTCTAACCATTCCCACAAATTGATAGGGTCCTTTTCTCTGATTATACCTGTTACATACAATATGTATGTGTATGCACACATGTATAAATACACCTGGCTGAGTACATTTTTGTTGCTTGTATGTAAAGGATGCAGTTTTTGAAGAAAACCATCATCCATCATTTCAAATTCTGCGTCACTAAAGAGTGCTGAGCCGTACATCTTGACAAAGTTGAGGTACACTGCCTTGGGGTTTGGCTGTAATGCTTCCTGTAAAAAAAAAAAAAAAAAAAAAAGCCAGGCGGTGGCACACGCCTTTAATCCCAGCACTCGGGAGGCAGAGCCAGGCGGATCTCTGTGAGTTCGAGGCCAGCCTGGTCTCCAAAGCAAGTTCCAGGAAAGGCACAAAGCTACACAGAGAAACCCTGTCTCGAAAAAACCAAAAAAAAAAAAAAATCTTCGTAGGAAAGTTTTTGCTGAATCGTTCTTGCCAACTAGTACTTCATTTTAACATAATTATCTGAGGATGGTTTCAAACACATGTGAACATACAAACAGCTCCCCTACATTTTAACAAAAATATCACCGCAAATTTATTAGCACCAGGGAAATTCTTAACTTTAATTACAAAAGTGTCAAAGATTTTATAATGCTATTTATCATGGAAATATGAAATATTTGCTTGGAAATCTTTTTAAACATTCAGTACCACCAGCACATTATTTCTTTTAAGTTAGTTGTCAATGGACTTTTCAAGTTTAGATATCTCACTAGCCTGGGGGGAACTCAGAAAGAGAGAATGAGAAGAAAGGGAGTTTAAAAGAGAGAGAAAAAGGACCAGAGGCCAGAGAGGAAAATGTTACAAGACAGTTTTAAGCATCTCCATTTTACAGTTTGAAAGTTCCGTTGTTTTTAGGCCTTGAAAACCCCCTTCTCATTACAGGTCCTCTTTAGGGGTAAGGTAGGTATTATGTTGGATGACTATATGTTGGATGTATGCATGGAGGACTGCTTCTTCCCCAAATAATTCTCAATTTGGCCACATAGGGGACTCACTTGATGAGTATTTTTAAGAAAATTCGGATATCTTTGCCTATCTGCAGAGATTCGGATTAGGTACCTGGGGACTGACCTGAAAGAAAGGAGTTTTAAAAACAGTCTTTAGGTGATTTGAATGTGGAATCAAGGCTGCTTAGCACTCTCTTAGAGGTGAGGTTATTCTAGTATGATACCCAGACCAGAAGCAATCTCACCACCTGAAACCTTTTAGAATGTCAAATTTCAGACTGGTGTAATGGTGCACGCCTTTAATCCCAGCAATCAGGAGGCAGAGGCAGGTGGATCTCTGTGAGCTTGAGGGCAGCTTGGTCTACAGAGTGAGTTCCAGGACAGCCAGGGCTATACAGAGAAACCCTGCCTTGAAAAAAACCACACATACACACACACACACCAATCAGCCAGAGATGTGCAAACCACTCTGGACAAAACCTTCCCATAGGCAATGGGCGTGGACAACAGTCATTTAAGCTGGGCACGGTAGCCACGTCTTTAATCCCAGCAGTTGAGGTAGAAGCAGGTGGAAGAGGCAGGTGGATCTCTGAGGTGGAGGCCAGCCTGTTCTACAAAGGGAGTTCCACAACAGCCAGGGCTGTGTAGAGAGAGACCCTGTCTTGAAAAAACACAACAAAAACAAACAAAGAATGTCAAATTTCAGGCCATGCCTTAGATGAGCTGGTTCAGAAACTGTTAGGGGTGGGACCCAGTAATATGGCTCTTTGCTTTAGAATTTAGAGGTTCTCAAACGTTTGTTCCAGTCCCAACACACCTGAGGGAGGATAGAATATACTTAGTTCAATAACAGAAGCTCTTTATGGTTATCGGTGATAGGCAGGAAAGATGTGCCTGCTCCCATCCCGTGTCAGGATCTCATTCCCACACCATCACTCTAGTATTTGTATTGCGTGTATCATCTGGCCACCTTTCTTTTAGCTTAAACACTCTTTGTTTATTGTGCATTGTTTTATTTAATCTTCACCATAACCTTGCAAGACAGACACTATTATCATCTCTATTTCACAGATGAAGAAACGGGGGCCCAGGAGAGTCATTACTAAAGATCACACAGCTAGTTAGTGAAAGATAGATTTTCTCTGTTGTATTTTCGGAGATTTTGTTCCATCAACTGATGTCTTCCTGTCCTGTCTTCTTCACGTTTTCTTCTTTTGTTCTCCCACCCAGCCCACCATACCTACATAGTACACTAACATGCAGCAGACTCTCTATTGAGCATTTTGTTTAGATGCATCAATTCACACTGATCACAACAATCCCTTGAAGCAGGTGCTGTCGTTTTTCCTCTTTTATAATTGGAGCACAGGAAAAGCAAGCAACTTGCTCAAGCTTTCAGAGCTTGTAAGCGTGTTCAAAGTACAAACACTGACCATTTTGTTATACTGCCTTATCTTCGGTAGTTTGAATGAGACATGTGCTTTAGGGGCTTGGGTATTTAGACCCTTGGCCCCTAGTTGGTAGCACTGTTTGGGGAGGTTGTGGAACCTTTGGAACCTTTGGGAGATGGAACCTTGTTAGAGGAAGTACATCACTGGGAGCAGGCTTTGAGTGTTGGTAGTGGCACGCTACTTCCTGTTTACTCTCTCTGCTTAGCGCTGTGGTTCCAGATGTGATCTTGGAGCTTGCTACTCCAGCCACCATGCCTGCCACTTGCTGCCATGCTTCCTCACCATGATGGACTCTCATTCTTCTGGAGCCATAATCGGAAATAAACCCACTCTTCTAGACATTGCCTTGGTCATGGTGTTTTGTCACGGCAACAGAGAAGTAACCAAGACACGTTTCTAGCACGTACTTTCTTTCCCAGTCTCAAGCAATCTTTCCTTGATAACATGCCAGTTAACACCTACTTCGTCTTCACTTTCAGTCTAAATCCTACTGAAACTGCTCTTACCAAGGTTACCATAAGCTCTATCCTGCCTAGTGGTCGGCCTCTAACTCACTTAACTGTTGCATTCAGGCTTGCAGACTATCCTTTCTTTCGAGCCCCCCTTCCTCGCCTTTCATGTCAGTGTTATTTCTTGGGTTTCCACTTGCCTCTCTGGTTGCTCTTTGCACTCTCTTGCTACTCCGTAATCCTTAAATATTTCCACCGCCGCTCGTATGATGTCTGTCTGCATGACAAGTGTCTGTTTTCAAGTAGAATGTTTCTCCTGAGTGTAGACCATCCGTTAACAGACATTTCAGCGTCTCACAGGTGATGTGGCTAACACCCTTTGTATATCATCGAACCTTCCATTTCCTTTTTAGTCCTCTGGTTAACAGTGACCTAACAGAGTCAGTTACCCTTTCTTTTCCTTCACCTTCTAAATTATGCTTCATTTTTCATTATATCTGACCTGGCTTATTAAAACAGCTCCTTCGTCGTCGTTCTCTCTGCCTGCAGTATCTCTGTCGAGCTGTATACTCCAAAACGTGTTGGAGCCCTAACTGTTTCTGTGCCTTAGAATGTGAGTGTATTTGGAAATTTTTGTTTTGGTTTGGTTTTTGCTTTTTTCAAGATAGGGTTTCTCTGTGTATCCCTGGCTGTCCTGAAATCTGTTTTGTAGACCAGGCTGGCCCCCAACTCACAGAGATCTGCCCACCTCTGCCTCCTGAGTACTGGGATTAAAGACGTGCACTACCACCACCCGGCTTGCAAATTGTTTTTTTTCAAGACAGGGTTTCTCTGTGTAGTGTTTATTCTTTCGATTGTGATATCCTTACATACATTGATTTTTTTCCACTTTCCTTCACTAATTTTCATAGTTTATAATATAGATAGTCATTACCTCTTTGGTTAACTGTTTTCAAGGTATTTTGGGGGATATTTGGAAATGAGATTATGGAAAGCTGGACCTTTTAATAGCATACACTCTCTCTGTCTCTGTCTCTCTGTGCATGTGTGTCTTTGTCTGTCTGTCTGTCTCTCTGTGTATGTGTATATGAACATGAGTGATTAAGCGTAACAGATTTTAAAACTGGGTCAGAGTTTAATTTTGGTGTATCTTTGGTTTACTTAAATCTAATCATGTAGTTTATTCATTTCCACTCATATAATGAATGAATCCATTCATTCATTCATTCATTCATTCATTCATTCATTCAACATCTACCAGAACCCTGTGTAGTCAGCTCTTTGCTATAGTTTGGGAAATTGGAGACAGACAATACTCTAGCATTTCTTGGTTGTGTATTTTATGCTGGCAACCATGCTAACCTCTTTGCATACTTTTCAGTTAAATTTGCAATAGAGTTATACTCATCTTTCAGATAAGGATGGTGAAGGTTAGCGAAAAATTGTGTCAACTTCAAGAGAGGAATCCTGGCAAATGTGCCTAGTGAGCACATTATTAATATGAGTAGGTACGACGTGGGTGTCATTTGGGGAATGCAGGGTAAGAGAAGACATGCTACAGAAAATGCTTGTATCTTAAAGAAAACGGGGATTTTTCAAGATTTGTGAATTAAGAAATTACATTGTACAACAGATAGAAAAGGTATGTAAAAAGGAATGAAAGCCCTGGAGTGATGTGTGCTCAGGAAACAGTACTTCATTGTGGCATGTAATCTGTGGCAAAAAGACTCAAACAGTGGGCAGAATCTAGGATACAGCCATAAATAAAACAATCCCTTTATTTTTATAGATACAGTGCTAAGGGTACTTTATTCTTGTGATGTTCTTTACTATTCAAACCTTTGCATAAAGCAGTTAGTCCTAGCACAAGAGATGACTTAAAGGTGTGCTTGGTACCTAGGAGTAGTACCAGAGACTTGAGAAATTACTGAAGTCAGCAAGTAGACAGAAATCTGAGGACTGACGGGGCCCTACCACCACCGCCAAGGGGATGAAGTCAGCGCTCTGTGGGAGGCTGGTATCAGGAATGGCTATTAGGCACCATAGTTAAAGCTGTACTACGACCACCACTAATAAACTGAATGTGCTCCCTGGTATGGTAAGAACTAAATTTGTCAGCATCACTTGAAACCCCAGAACTCTGACAATAATTATAAAGATGCTGGGAAAACTCCACTAATAATTGACAGAATTTGAATTTAAACCCAAGTAATTTGGTTCCGTAACTCACGATTTTAGTCATTATGTTCAATCATTGATGATTAGTTTGTTGTTACATATTTAGCTAGATAGTCAGTAAGATTGGGAAGGAAATTGAGTCAGGATGGATTAGTAACTTTGGGTCACACTACCAGTCTGACACAATGCATAATTGAATAAATAATGAAAAAGATAAAAACAGATGAAAGATTTTAAAAGCAAGAAAATAGTAAGATAGAAAACTTCTTGACAGGTCACAATTCAAAGACCTACACACTGATATCAGGGTATACAGGTTCATGTTTTTTTTTAAGATTTATTTATTTATTATGTATACAGAAGAGGGTGCCAGATCTCATTACAGATGGTTGTGAGCCGCTATGTGGGTGCTGGGAATTGAACTCAGGACCTCTGGAAGAGCAGTCAGTGCTCTTAACCTCTGAGCCATCTCTCCAACCCCCAATGTTCATGTTTTTAAAGACTGTTTTCTCAAAATTAGAATTCATTGTCAGTGTGTAAGAGACAGAGTCACCAGAAGCTGAGCAGGTGCTTCAACTTTAAATATTTTATTTATTAAATTAAAGTTAATGTCTTTTGGTTCTAATGTGACAAGAGATTTGGTTGTTGTTCTTTAAGACAGGGTCTCGTTATATACCTCTGGCTGTCCTGGAACTTAATATATAGATCAGGCTGGCCTCAAACTCACCAAGATCCTCCTGCCTCTGCCTCCTCAGTGCTGGTGACTAGCTCTTCAGAAGGGGCTGAGTTTAAGAAATGGGAAGTCGGGTCCTGTGCTCAGTGCATGAATTGGCTGTTTGAAACCTGGGGCTGGAGAAGTCATTTAACATATTTAAATAGCAATCACTTCCTGGTAAAGAAAACAGATTTGATGAGATTTTAAGTTTCCTCTGTCCTTACTATACAAAGTGTGATCCATTCAAACATCAGAAAGGATA
>CABHPH010110283.1:20592-46806 GCA_902168325.1 Peromyscus nudipes | reverse complement strand
GAAGAAGAAGAAGGGGAAGGGGAAGAAGAAGAAGAAGAAGAAGAAGAAGAAGAAGAAGAAGAAGAAGAAGAAGAAGAAGAAGAAGGGAAAGGAAGGAAGGAAGGAAGGAAGGAAGAAAGAAAGAAAGAAAGAAAGAAAGAAAGAAAGAAAGAAAGAAAGAAAGAAAGAAAGAAAGAAAGAAAGAAAGAAAGAAAGAAAGGGAAAAAAGAAAAAGCCTGCCTTTGACTATGAAGGAAGAAACATATTTGGTCAGCAACTGGACGTCTCTTTAGTCTTTTTCTGAAAGCATGTGCCGGTTCACTTATCCCCTGCTTAGAGTTCCTCGGACACTCCACCTGCCTCTCTGCACCCCCATTTCCCTCTACTCGGCTTCTCTCAGTTCTTCAAGAATTCCTTAGTGTCTCCTCCCCTGCCATGGCGACGCCGGTCAGCCCCTGCTAGGTTCCCCAGAGCTGAGTTCACTTTATGAGTTCGGGTCAGCCTCAGCGTGTGGCTGGGGCAGGAATCCGGCCCTCTGCCTTTCTGCCTCACTTACTGTGATTTACAGCGCAGACCAGATGGGCTGTTTTCCTGTCCTTTGTATGAAAAACGCCCAGAACCCCATTTGCCTTTCTTCCCCTAGACGGAGTCTGATTTACGACCCAGAATGAGTTCTCAAGATGACATCAGTCCATCCATGAGAGGAATACATGCGTCCACCGGCGGTCTGAGGCCACACACTGCTGTGCCCTTACGCAAATCCCTTCTGTTCACTCAGCCTCTATTTTCCCATAAGTGAAATGGCAGTGATTGAATCTGCCTCACACAGGAGAAAGCCAAGTTCTTACGGTGATGTTTTTTCTCCTCCTAGCTGCATCTTTCTGACTCCTGTGGCAAGAAGGGAGCATCTCCCCTGCCCGACAGGCAGCTAGCTGCAAAGAGAGTTTGGATTGCAGTTTCTGCAGCAAAGAAAGGCTTTGGGTCTCAGGACAAGAGACTAGACCCCAACCTACTAGATAGAGGACAGACAGCATTCACATCTCCGCGCAGCTGGGGATCCTCTCAGACAAGAGTTTGGTGGTTTCAGGATGGTCCCTGAGCTTCATTGAGAGGTGTAGTCAGGGGAGGGACAAGTACCGCTGGGGATGGACTGGTCTGGACAGACTGGGAACATCCTTCCTCCTGAGTAGTTTCTCTGCCTTCAGTAATCTATGCATCACAAGACTGCTTGGAAAGGGCTCTCTCTAAAAACAAACTGAAAGTCCCAGGGCTGCAGGCTGAGCACACTCTCCTTGGCCTGCCGGCGAATTCCCGCTGGCGGACTTCCTCTGAAGCTAGACAGAGCAGAACATCTCTTTCCTCTGGATCCTCTGCTCAGCAAAGCCGCTGCAGTAAATCTTCAGAGAGGGCTCATTAGGCAAGCTCCATTCTGAACTCCCTCCACCCTGCAGATCTTCGCAGCCACTTCTGCCTTCTACTGAGTCGCTATTTTCCCCCTCTTAGACTGCATTTTTCTCAGACCCAAGCAGGCCTCCCTACCCTGCTCCCACTTTCCTCAACGGACTCTTTATCTGGACCCACTCCAAAGGGTGTGTTCATGCAATCAAAAGCTTCCTTTTTGTTTTATCACAACTCCAACAGGCCAGATGAGGGCAGGCGGAGGGAGGGGACAGGCAGAGTGGGGGCAGAGGAAGAGGTCCTCTGGGTTCAGCTGCTGCGGGAACAGGTAAAGGGAGCGCATGGAGGAAGCTGGAGCAATCTTCCCACCGCGTTTGGGACCACTTATGCGCAGGGGGCACAGACCACGGGGTCGTCATCCCTCCTAGCCCCTTCTTAGGAAGCTTCTGGACACTTATCCCAGTGGAAATGACTGTGGTTGACTTGAAAAGAGTGGGTAGACTTAAATCAGACACAAAATCCAGTACGACACAGACACCAAGACATTAAATAGTTAATTTTTAGCAAACCCAAATTGCATTTCCATCATGTGTGAGCAGTCAGCTGCTATTGTAGGTCACCGAGACACAAGGCATTATTTCTACAGTTTGTGGAAAACATTAGGCAGCTGTAATAAAGTCAGTGGCATTTCCTTCCTTACTGAAACATGACTTCACTAAATCCCCGCTGAAAGTTTTTCCCCTTTCTAAACATTTCTCTCCATCCGCATGGTAAGTCAATAAACGAAATTAAAAGTAAAATGCCTAGTGAAATTTATCAGGCATGAAACGGCATTTAAACCAGAGCTGCCACCATGACTTAGATGGGTGAAAACTGACCCAAACTTGGTGAGGAGAGGGACAGCAGATTTCAGTGGCCTTTCTATCTTGCAGCTACTGGGGGGAAAAGTCATTCCAAAGAGGCATTCCATGAAACCCAGGCTCTGTGAGCAGTTGGGACTCTTGGAGGAGGCAGATCATTTCAGGAAACCTCCACATTCCTAGAGGCCACTATCCCATTCTCTTTCTACTCTGGCATGTTGCCCTGAAGTCAGTGTGCCTCAAGCTTGTGAAACGCTGCAGAGAGCTACCCGAGAACTCTACATTGCAGATGGGGAAGGCAGAGAGACTTGGTTCTCATTTGTCCTGGACAAGGTCTGTGGGTGTTACATGTAGGTCCAGAAAGGCCTTTGTAAATGTTTTGAGACAGTTTTGCTACATAGCCCAAGTTGATCTCCAACTCAAGATCCTCCAGCCTCAGCCTCCTGAATGCTAGGATTACAGGCATGCACCACCTTGCTCCAGAAAAACTTAAATAAGTGTGTACGGGGTGGTTTTGTGTGGCAATATGACACAAGCTAGAGTCATCAGAAGAAGGAGCCTCAATTGAGGAAATGCCTTCATGAGATCCAGCTGTAAGGCATTTTCTCAATTAGTGATTAATGGGGGAGGGCCCAGCTCATGGTGGGTGGTGTCATCCCTGGGCTGGTGGTCCTGGGTTCTGTAAGAAAGCAGGCTCAGCAAGCTATGGGAAACAAGCCAGTAAAGCAGCTCTCCTCCATGGCCTGTACATCAGCTCCTGCCTTCAGGATGATCCTGCCCTGTTTGAGTTCCTGTCCTGACTTCCTCCAGTGATGAACAGCAATGCTGAAGTGTAAGCCAAATAAACCCTTTTCTCCCCCAACTTGCTCTGTGGTCATGGTGTTTCGATGCAGCAATAGAAACTAACTAAGACAGAATGAATGCAAATGGAAAAAATACATTCTTCTTCAAATAGTTAATAAATTACTAACTGCACCCTCTTTGGGTCACTGACATCTTGTTTTCATAGGAACTAGAATAGAAAGGAAGCCATTCAATGTTTGTGAATATTTCCAAGCCTTAATGATGTAAAATATTGCACTTCTTTAAAAAAAAAAAAAAAGGCTGCTGACAATACCCTTACTCAGGGCGTCACTGTAACCAGAGAGCACACAAAAGGCAGACACTGACTGCAAAGCATGTTCACAACTTCCGAGACATTTTCTCCAGTTTACTGATTAGAGCAGGACCTGTCAGCCCTCAGCCTGCCTCACTGAGCAGACTCACGGCCACCCAGCCTGCAGAGCAGGAAGTGGGACTTGGCCATATAAAGTATTCACCCCTTTTCCACGTCTTCGTTTCCTGTGCTCTTCATTACCCATATTCATCCGTGGTCAGAAAATATTAAATGGAAAATTCCAGAAACAAATAATTCATGAATTTTAAATAAGTTTTATGATAACAGAGTGCTACATTTGTTTATTTTTAGTCACTGTGGCTAGTCTCGAGTGCCTAATTTATAAATAAAATTTTATCATAGGTATGTATGTAGAGGACACACAGAATGTAGTTAGAGTTCATAGCTGGATAAGCCATGGCTTCAGAACTCCAGAACTGGGAAGGAAGCATTGGAGGTCTAGAAATACATGGGAGTCTCGATGTTGATCAGCCTGTCCACCAAACCAAACCAAGAAACAGGCAGATAATGCTGGCATTGAGGAATTCAGAAATATGGGAGGAAAAGCCCTCAATATGGGAGGAAAAGCCCTCTGGATAGATTGATTCATCACTGAAACTGTGAGGCCACACGGTAAAGACAGGAACCAAGCTGGTTAAGCTGTGACAGCAAAGGATAACATTTAGAGGCATGTGTCTTGGAAGACTATTGCTGCTCCCTGTGGTGGTTTGAATAGGAATGGCCCCCATAGACTCTTATGTTTGAATGCTTGGCCCATGGGGAGTGGCACTAATAGGAGGTGTGGCCTTGTTGGAGGAAGTGTGTCACAGTGGGGCCTCAGAAGGTCTCAGAAGCTCAGGTCAGTTCTCTGCCTGCGGATCAAGATGTAGAACTCTCAGCTCCTTCTCCAGCACCATGTCAGCCTGCATGCTGCCATGCTTCTCACCATGACCTAGTGACTCAGGGACTGAAGGGTTGATCTCATTTCTAACACAACTGTTCAATAATCTTTTTATCTCACTGAGAAACAAAAGGCATTCCAACAACAAGGGAGGTGTTGAACGTAAAACGCTGAATACTCTAGACCTAGGCACAAACAGCACTACAGTCGCTGAGTCACTAGATGAGACTGGATTATGTCCCGCATATTCTGTTATGAAGACAAGGAAGTGCACAATTCAGTGGAGAAAAAAGTTTACTTTTCAGGTTGGCATTTTGTGACCTTCTTTCAATAATACTGAGCTATTATTATGAAAAGTCACACATTACTTACCACTAAACTCCTCCTTATCAAATTCTATGATTCCCTAGTTTTGACAGAAGACTATAAATAAGAGCTGGAGAGATGGCTCAGTGGGTAAGAGTGCTCGCTGCACAAGCGTGGGGACTCAGTTCAGATCCCTGTCACCTCAATAAAAGCCACTCACAATGACACATGTCTGTCACAATGGCACATGTCTGTAAACTGCTAAGGAGCAGAAAGTGGATCCCAGGGTCTTGCAGGCCAGAAAGTCCAATCAGAACAGTGAGCTCTTGGTTCAGTAAGAGTCCTTGTGGAGACTGACAGAGGACGACCCCCATCATCCACCTCTGACCTCTAGACACATACACACAGGTGTGGAAACTAGCACACAGGCATGCATATACCACACATTCACACACAAAAAAGAAAGTTACAAATTAGATGGTAATAGTAGAATAAAGTATAGTATAATACATATTTAATCTAATGTAAAAATACCCTAGCAAATAAAGTGAGTTTTGTTCTAGAAACAATCCCTCTGGTGACAGAGGAGAGGGCCCTTCATTCAGAAACAAAGGGTGGAATTCTGTTTCCTGCACAGATTTCTGAGTTGTGATACAAACATCCATATGGTCTTTTAATTCTCCACCTCCAACAACAATGTTGATGGAGTAACTCTGCTTTTCATGAAGTTCTGAAGACTTAAAAGTAGCTTGTTGCCATGTAAAATGCTACCTGCTCACCCCACGTATAAAGTAACTGAAGTGAGGAGACAGACTCCCAAGAATCAAGAAACCACAGGAAAAACCAGACAGTCTCAAAAGCAGAGCTGTCCTGTAATTCCACTGGCCCACCTCCATGGTGCTGGGGACTCTGGATGATGACCACTCAGAGAGATTGCACACATCATAGACGTGAAACAATACATTTCCTGGGTTCATTTCCAAGACAATAATGAAAGGAAGACTTTATAACGAGACGCTTAGACTCCTTCAGACTTGGTAGCAACTCTTGTAATTACTGTAGGAAGCAAAGGGAGGTTTTGAGACTATGTACACGTGTTCAAAGTAGCTACGGGTGAAAAACACAAACCCCTTCCAACATTTCCACATTTAAATGCTCTATCAACAGTGAAGTGGAAGATGGTGTCTCCCATTGTCTGACTTCCAGCTTTACTACAAAGTTATAGTAATTAACTCAATGTGGAATTCACATAAACACAAACACAGAAGACTGAGAAGTAGATCTCCAATCAATGGAGAACATTGTCATTGTAAATGGTGCTAGTGGGTTAAAGAGATAGATATTGGTAAAAATGCCTGCCATGCAAGCATGACAACATCAGTTTCAACTCCCTGAACTGTAGCTGGATAAATCTTTCCCACCCACCCGTACCTGAATAACCAGTCAGAGGTTTAATATTAATTACAAACGGTGTGGTCTATGGCTCAGGCTCTCGCTAGCTAGCTTTTTCATCTTAAATTAACCCATTTCTATTAATCTATGTATTGCCACATGGCCATGGTGTTACCAGTCTGCTGTCACATTGCCTTGGGTGGCAGGCTGGCGTCTGCTCTGACTCCACCCTTCTTCATCTCTGTCTTCAGTTTGAATGTACTGCCTAACCTTATTCTGCCTTGCCATTGGCCAAACAGCTTTATTTATCAACTAATGAGAGCAACACATATTCACAGTGTATGGAAAGACCGTCCCACAGCACTGAGCCAACAGGGAAAGAGAAAACTCAAAAATTGTCCTCTGACCTCTACATGCATACTGTGGTGCATGTGGGCATCATCATCATCACCGCCCTCAATTAAATAAATTCAGTGGCACATGGAAAATGGGATTCTATATGCAAAAAGAACTAATCTGAGTACTCAATGTATGCTCACTGAATCCTAACTGAGAAAGTCTCTTTCTTTGTACAAAGAGTTACTTGTAGAAGCAGAAAGACTTCAATCTATATCTTCCAGTATTTTAACTTTATAAATGAGAAACCCGGGTTCGATAGAGGAAGTGGGGTCCGAAGCTCACTGCATCAGACATCTGACTTATAGTCTACACAAATCTTTTTCCTAGAGCACCTGCTTCCAAAGGAGATATCTCTAGCAACTAAGCACAAGGGTGAACTTAGGTATCATAGGCTCTTGCTTCTGGCCCAATGACTATTTTAGCTCCTTTCAAGCTACCAATTGACAGTAGCTCTAAGGACTTAGGGACAGGACTCTGTGCCCACCTCCACTCTCCGTGCTGGTTTGGCTTGAGCCTTCTCAAGTCTTATGCCTGCTATCACAACTGCTGTGATTTCTTGTTTCAATTGCCCTGCTGTATAAGGGTTGCCAGATGTAGTAATCATTGAGTATAAGCCTAAGTCGTTAAGCATTAGTTTAATAGGAAGGAAATCACAGGTCTGCCTGATGCCACAGGGTGCAGGCAGGCAAAAGACACCCACAGGGCTAGCTGAAGGCATCCACAGGACCACCTGGCACCTTGCCTGACCAGGTGTGTGGGTGCCGTTATGATGAGCAGGTATATGGTGGAGAAATGGTGGAGAGGGAGAGGCAGAGCAGTTCACTTGCTGTGGTCGAAGGTGGAACTGAAGAGGCAAGGGCAGTGAGGAATGGGTTAATGCTGGCAGCCTCTTGCCACCTGGGACCATGGTGGCATCCAGGCCTGGGCTGTTGCCTAGGACCATGTCAGGGTCTGAGGTCCTACCACTTCCAGAGTCTGTGCTAATGTCCATGGCCTGTGATGTTGCCACCAAGACCACGGAGATACCTGGGGTCTGGGCCACCACCTGTGGCCATTTTGGTATCTGAGGGCAGTGCGGGCACAGGAGCCATGTTGATCTTGGTGAACTGTGCTGCCACCGGGGGACATGATGGAATCCAGGCCCAAGCTGCTGCCAGGGGCTATGTCTGGGTCTGTGACCCTGCAGCATCCAGGGTTGGTGTTGTTGTCCATGGCTTCACTAACCACTGAAGGCCGTGCAGATGACTGAGTTCATGTTGATGTCCGAGGGCCACACCACTGCTCAGGCCATGCTAATCTAGATGGCATGTACTGTTACCAGGAGCCACGGTGACATCAGAGCCTGGACTGTGGTCTAGGGCCATGTCTGGGTCATTGGCCCTCCCACAGCCAGGGTCTGGGTTAATATCAGTGGCTCCTGATACCACCAAAGACTGTGCAAATACCCAGCACCTGGAGATCTGAGTAGCCTGCAACTGCCACCTGAGGCCATTTTGACATCCCAGTCCAGGCCACTGATGAGGACAATGTCTGGGTCTGTAGTCCTACCACAGCTTGGATCTGTGTTGCTGTTCATGGCCCGTGGTGCCACCAAAGACCACATGAATGCCCAGGGTCTAAGCCACAACTTGTAGCCATGTTGGCACCCAAAAGCCATGCCACTGCCAGGACCACTCCAATCTGAGTGGTCTGTGTTGTCATCTGGGGCCATGGTGTCATCCAGACCAGGGCTGCTGCCTAAGGTCATGTCTGGATCTGCAGCACAGTAGCAGCCAAGGTCTGAGTTGATGTTCGTGGCTCCCGTTAACACTGGAGGCTATGGAAATGCCCAGGGTCTGGATGGCCACATGAGACCTTGCTGTCGCTGGGACCATACTGATCTGGGTGGCCTGTGCTACCACCAGGGCCATGGTGACATCCAGGCCCGAGCTGCTGCCATGTCTGGGTCCATGTTCCTGCTGCATCTGGGATCTGTGATGATATCCTTGGCCTGTGTTACCACAGGGGATCATAGGAAGCATGCATGTTGAAATCTGAGGGCCGTGCTTGTCACTGGCCCTGGGATGGCTGGCCCTGCCCCTTGCTGAACACTACAGCAGAAGACCTGTTCCCCACTCCACCCCACCATGGGAGAGCTGGCTTGGCACTCGGGAGAAATGGCCCCAACTCTCACAGTGGGCATGGGAGAGCTGGCCCTGATGGCATGGGCCTAGAAGAACTGGCTCTGCCCCTTGCCTGAGAGGGGCAGTCCCACTGGCCCAGACCAACCAGCTCATTTACCACCCAGACCCACATCCTGGGTCTTGGGTTGGCCCACCCTAACATCTACCACAACTATGACCTCTCGAACTGTGTGTAGGGACTAGAACAATAGCCCCAGGATCTCTACGACTCTGGGCAACAGCAGGATATCCAAGAGGAGGTCAGGTAAGTGTCCGGTGATGATAGTGTGCCAGAGGCCTTAAACCAGACCAACGACTCACTGCAATAAACATTTTATGGGCGGGGCTGATTGGACAAAACGGTATACTGTGTGACACATCACAGCTCCCAATGCCACTAGAATGAATGAAGAGGTGTTGGAAAGACAGAGGAGTGAGGTGGGTTTGTTTGTTTTGGTTTACTTTCATTTTGTTTTGGGCGATGCTGCAGGGGTGAGGGGTGGATACGGAGGGACGGGGAGGTGAACGGGATTCAGGTGCATGATGTGAAATTCCCAAAGAATCAATAAAGAATTATGTTATATATAAAAAGAATTAGTTTAATAGATGTCCATTTAGCTAAGTAATAGTAATAGGTTCTCCTCTAGGGCCCATAATCTGTTTAGCCACAAGTTCTTGGTCCCCAAAAATGGTGCCAGATATGAGTTTCAACTTTTAGAATGGGCCTAAATCCAATCAGAAAATGATCGGTTACTCCTATGGTACTCATGCCACTACCACACCAGTGGGCATGTCTTGCCAGGCGTGTAGCTTGCAGGGGTCACAGCTGAGTAAGACTAGTGATTCCTTTTAGCCTCTGGTAGCATGCATAGCCCCTTTTAGCACTATGAAATCTAGCCAAAATGAAGCTTCCAGCTTGATTTCTCTGTGTCTTATGATTCCAGTGTGGTGTCTTCAGCAATAGGGTCTTACCACAAAGTTCTGGAGAGTAACCAAGAGCAATGGTGACAGCCTGTAGTGTTTGGGGGTCTGTGGGACCTTACTGGGCGATTATATTTTAATTTTAGATCAACAGCACATGACTTTTTAGTCTCATGAAATATTTGGAACATACTTAGAATAGCAAATTCTCTGTGAACCCTATTAGATACCAAATACATATATATTTCTCACCTGTGACAGTCAACCCCCTGCAAGTAATCAATGAACAAAATGATCACCTCTGCCATAAATCAACATTAACTTGTTGGCCATTTGTCCACTGACACCATTGTTCCCCACCTGGGATCTGAGGAACTGTGATCAATGGCTTCTGATCAACATAATGTCAATAAGCCTGGTGATGATCAGGAGGAATTTGACTGATCACATTCTAAAGTTGAAGAAAAACACATTTTCCAGAAAGGAAGTGCGCAGTCCCATGTCAGAGGGCCAGAAATTAATATCCTTCTCCTACCAGCCTGTCACTTGAAGCACATTGTCTAAATCCCTTCCTTCAGGTTCTTATTTTACCTCCATAAATTAAGGGTATGTTAAGTTTTGTGAATATCAAATGCAATAAGGAAGAAAACCCTGATCACTTCCTAGAATGTAGTGAATGTTTTACAGATTTTAAATGGTTTTCTACATTTGCTATAATTCCAAATACAGATTGCTTAAACATGTGAGCAAGGGGAGACTGATGAGGGTCTTGAATGCCAAAATGAGGAGACTATTATGCTGTCTACACAATGTTTAAGGCCAAGTCAGGCAACCTCCTCCTGAGTTCTCACTAACTTTCTGAGGAACTGTATGGCATGTCATTTCCTGTAAGGTCAAGCACGCATTCACCACTGCAGATCAAATTACCTCCTTTCTATACACTTCTTCTTCAGGTCAACCTTGATGAAGTGGACAATGAGCAGGGAAGCCCTTGCCATAGATTAGTGGAGTATGAGAAATGGACAAACCCCGGAAGCGACCAAATCAAAATCCTGGCTCAAGCACAAACCCTTCTCCAAAAGAACCTGGACAGTAGACATGATAGCAAGCAGATGCCTGGAAACGAACAAGTCCACCGTGATGCCTGCGTGGAGGAACTACTCCTTATCTATGTTTTTTTTCTTCTTTAGAGCACTTCCCTGAAGTTCTGTGACTAACAGGTCCTTAGCATGCTTGCTCTCATGCCTATCAGAGAGGTCCCGAGTCAGTAGTCAGTTGTTCAGAACAACGATGTTTAGAAAATGTTTGGGTTTTATTTGGTTTAACCAAAGTCCTTCAGACCGTTGACACCTGTGACTCAGTCGTTCCTCCGCCTTCACACTGCAGGCTGCAAGGTCCAACAGTCCCCAGCTCACACCTTTGGAACCTGCAGATGGGTGTTATCTGCTCTTACTGTTTGGTGAGCTTCAAGTGCTTCTAATCTTTTTATAGCCAGTTCTGGCTGTTATCTGGCTTCCTTCTAGTCCTTGTCTATTGTACAGGCAGAACAAGTTTCATCTTCTTCCCTGGTGATTAGAAGGGCAATATAATTATTCAACAATGGCCTAGATTCTCCTGCCAGAGAAGCTTCTTAATTGGACCTTTTCACACTTGGTGGTGGTGGTGGTGGTGGTGGTGGTGTGTGTGTGTGTGTGTGATTGCATATTTGTGTATGTGTATGACTGTGTATGTGAATGCAATTGTGCGTATGAGTGCGTTAGTGTATGACTATGCATGAGTGTGTGTGAGTGTATGTGTGTGAGTGTATGTGTGAATGTGATTGTGTGTACAAGTGTGTGTGAGTGTGTATGTGAATGTAATTGTGCATATGAGTGTGTGTATGAGTGTGTGAGTGTGTATGTGTGTATGAATGCGATTGTGATTGTGTGTGTTTCTGTGTGTGTGTAGGTCAGAGAACAACTTGCAGGAGTTGGTTTTCTTCTTTCTTTGCATGGGTCATGTTGCCAGGCTTGGAAACAAGCCCCTTAGCTCCCTGAGCCATCAGACCAGCCCCTAAAGCTTTTTCTTAAAGCTACATTTTTTTCAATACTGGAAATTGAACACTGGGCCCATGCATGCTGGTCAAACACTCAAACACTAAGCTACATCCCTAGCCTCTCTTCTTTCCTTCTTATTTTTAGACAGAGTCCTGCAAGTTTCCCAAGCTAGCCTTGAACTCTTTCTGTAGCCCAGGCAGGCCTTGAATTTGCAAACCTCTTGCCTTAGCCTCCTGAGTAACTGGGATTACAGGTCAGGATACCAGACCTAAATTAAAGCTGAATTCTTATCCCATGACCTGAGCTTAATCCCACTTAGGGCCTGAAGAAAATGATACTATTGCCTTCAGAACTATTATTTTAGTTGTTTTTGTCTTTTCACCATTCTCTCTTATAATTTTGCCACCCTTATTATTCTGACCCTGCTTGGTGTAGCTCTTGAGTACCTGAAGTCACCAAGCCCATATTTAATCACAGGAGACCATGGAGTGTAAACGGACATTTCCTGTCCCAACTGCCTATTCCCAAATAACCACTCTGAGGCTTATATTAATTGTAAATGTTCTGCCAATAGCTCAGGCTTATTAATAACTAGCTTTTATATTTTAAGCTAACCCATATTCCTTATTTACACTCTGCCACATGGCAGTACCTTTATTAGCATGGCATGTTCATCTCCTACTCCCTCTGCATCTGCTGGCAACTCCTGACTCTTCTCTTCTCCTCCCCATCATCTTTAGTTTGGTTGCCCTGCCTATACTTCCTGCCTGGCTACTGGACAATCAGTATTTTATTAAACCAATTTGAGTGACAAATCTTTATAGTGTACAAGAGGATTATTCCATAGCATTTCCCCTTTTTGTCTAATTAAAAAAGGAAGGTTTTGACTGTAACATAATAAGATTATATACAACAAAAACAGTTATCAAGAAAGAGTTACAGTTACAATATCCAGTCTATTTGTATTTGGCAAAATTGGAGAAAATACTCTATTATCTATGTTATCTTTGTGAGTCCAAAGTTTTGTACCTAGTTTATCTTTTATCATAACTAAAGAAAACTATAACTACCTAGTCTTCAGCTCCATCAAAGACTCCAGAAGGGTGAAATGTTACCTAATGACAAGGACATCAGGCTACCTGGACAGTCACCCAAAGTTCCTCTGTAACACTGGGGCATCTAACTCTGGCCTACAGGCCTAGTATATCTGACACACTTTCCTATGAAGCAGGGAATTCTGAAGGACTGTCCGACCTTGTCTTGGCAAAGTTCAGCAGTCACCTTTCTTTTGTCCTGCTGGTTCAGTTTGGAAAGTAACTGTCAGCAATTGAGGCAAGGGCAGTTTCTTTGTCCACATTGTTACCTTTTACCGTAAAGAAAATAAACCCCATATGGAGTTTCTTTGATGCCCATAATACTCTTTAAAGTAATTGATGCTGCCAGGAGCAGGTGTGCCTTGCTGTCTAGAAAAGTCTAAGTTCTTAAAATATTTTAAATGCCATATTCTTCAGGTCTTTGATATGTTTGAAGATTGCCTATCTATCTGAAATATATCTCTGTATGACCTTAAAAACCTAACTAACATGACTATAAGTTTGCTATTATAGATGACTATTAATCTGTATTTCTTAATTATATATTACATTTTTAAATGAGTGGCATAAACATAATACCCTAAACAAGAGTAGAAATATGCATACAATATAACAAAATTAACTTTAAATTTGTATCAATAAACCAAAATCCATACAAATATAAAATATGTAAGATTAATAGTTGTTTTTTGGATTAAAGTAGATTCAAAAATCTACCCTTTTATCCTGTCATTTCTATATCACATCCCCCTTTCTTCTTTTAGAAAGAGATCTCTGAATTTAACTCTTTTGTTTAGCCTTTTTTTTTTTGCTATGATCAATAACAATTTGTAACCAACCCCACTTAAATGATAATAAATATCCATAACTCATCCTTTTGGAATGTGAGTATAATTCTCTAGACTACTTCCTGTTGATTGGGGTACTCGTAACTTTTAGACCCTGAGAAAATTTAGGATAATTGTTAGGACTTGGGTGTAGTATTCTGTGAGGCTGGATCATTTCAGTCAGCAGCCTGGAAGTTGTTCTGGATGTTGGATCACGTGGGCCATCATTTTCATTGGTGTCTGCCCTCCTTGTTCGGAAAACATATAAACTTTTAAAGGTAATATATATATTTGTATTAGTACAAGTATAGATTTGCATTGTACACAAGTCAAAGATAATTTTTTTGTTTTATATTTGAGCAGGTAAGATATGCATCATGTGTCATATAGTTCTTTTAGGTTTGTTTATGTTTAGCCAGATTTTTCAGGGGATCTTCCTTGATCAAACCTGATTTTTTTAACCCAGAATGAATCTAGAGCCTCTCATTTTCTGTGGAAACAAGAGCATAACCTCTCCCCCAAAGTAACATGTATTTTGACTTAAATTTTGAGGTGAAGATAATTTTAAAATGTATAGGTTGGTTTAATATAGCAGTTTTCAAGGTCTCTTAGCAGCCAAAAATTTTTAAAGACAACACAATAACATACATAATTCAAGCTTTCTGTGTATTTTCCATCTTTATGTGGCTATTATATTTTTTATTACTCTATTCCTTTTTGAAAGATTTTCTCTACCCTTTTTCTTTTCTCTCCCAAGCCTACATATATTTTTAAATACACTGTAATCTGTTTAGAAGTTTTTTGTTTCTGTTTTTGTTTTTTGTCTGAATCTCCCCTTACTGCACACCTGTAACCTTTTCTGTCTGCATGAACAAAAAACTACTGGGTAACCTAGGTCATGGTGTGCTGGTGCTGGCTCCTCCCGCTTGGTTCCCTGAAGTCTAGTCTCATGGGGAAGACACGTTTATGGCCAGCTTTGAAAGCCATGTTTTCTGCCCCAAGTCTGGGCAGTTTCTAGGTCCACGCTGCCACCAAGTAGCCTGCCACTGCGGCTCATGAACGCCGTGTACGTGTTTGGCAGCAGGTCCTCTGAAAAGAGCCATTGCCCTATTTTTACCACTAGCACCAAGCCAGAAAGCCATCTCTTAAAGGAGCCTGCCGCCAGCTAACAGAGCCCACTGGAGAAAACGCAGCTACCAAGAATCTGTGCTTGACTCTGTCCCTGTGTGTCTAGAATCCCTTTTTAAGTTTTATCAGGTTTTATGTGGAAATTTTGGTCACATGTTAGAATGCCGTATGTAAATGGATGCTTCATGTCCTGACCACCTGTTCCCAAATGACCACTCTGAGGCTTAGATTAATTGTAAATGCTCTGCCAATAGTTCAGGTTTATTACTAACTAGCTCTTACATTTTAAGTTAACCCATGTTCCTGTGGTGATATTTTATTTGTGCTGAAATGTGATGATATTTTATTTGTGTGTTAATAAATAAAGTTTGCCTGGAGATCAGAGGACATAGATAGCCATCCATAAACAGAAGTCAGGCAGTGGTAGCACACACCCTTATTCTGATCACATGGCAGGCAGAGTCTCTGTGTGTTCAAGGACACAGCCAAGCATGGTGACACATGCCTTTAATCCCAGTACCAACCATAGAGACCTGGAGGTCTGTACAGACAGGCAGTGATGAGGAAGTGAGGTGGCTGGGCTAAGAGCCAATGAGAAGGCAGAAAAGCAAGGCAATAAAGGCGCAGGTTAGACAGGAAGAAGCTAGTTCTCTTGGGAAGCTACAGTGGCGTGGTGAGCTAAGGTTAGTTGGCGACTATTCCTATTTCTCTGATCTCTAAGGCTTTCACCCCTGTATTTGGCTCTGTGTTTCTTATTTAATAAGACTATTTGGAAATCCGTCTACATGTTCCTTATGTATGCTCTGCCATGTGGTGATACCGTTATTAGCATGACATTTTCATCACCTGCTCCCTCTGCATCTGCTGGCAACTCCTGAATCTACCCTTCTCCTTCCCATCATCCTTAGTTTGGTAGCCCCACCTATACTTCCTGCCTGGCTACCAACCAATCAGTGTTTTATCAAACCAATTCAAGGGACAAATCTTTACAGTGTACAAGAGAATTATTCCACAACAATGTAGTACTATATGAAAGCAATGTACTTTGAGACAAGTGAAGTAGTTTCCATCCAGTATTTGCAATTAACTGGCTATATGATCTTGACAAGTCATTTAACTGCTCTAAACTTCAGAGTTCTCTGGGGAACATTTAGAAAATGTGAGCTCTCCATCACTTATGAACTTAACACCCCCACTTCAGTAATGCCCATCCTCATACCTATGGCTTCCTGGGCATCCCTGCCCACCTAAGGGAGTACAACTTTCACCTTGTTTCAACATTTCTTAGTTTTTGCCAAATGACTACTTAAACCCTTTCTTACCAGCTCCATGTAACTCAGCTTAAATATAGAGAAAGGATTTCTTTTGTCTCTGAATGTGGATAGAGTAACTAACCTAGCTGTAATTAGAACTTCTTTCTATGTGCTTAAAACATTATTTATGTAAATTTCCCCTAAGTCATACAAGTATAACATATGATATAAAAGTTAAATTGTATAGTTTTTAGATACCTTATAAAATTATCTAGTGGGGCCAGACATAGCAACACGTGACTTTAATCCCATCACTCAGGAGGGCAGAGGCAGGAGGATCTCTGTGAGTTTGAGGCCAGTCAGAGTTCCAGAGCAAGCAAGAGCTACATAGAAAGACCCTGTCGCAATAGAAATAAAATAATAATAATAATAATCTAGAATGGTTTTGTTTTCTTAGAAAGCAAGGACAAGGAATGACAGAGAGTATTAACTATATAAGCCACATTTTTATCCTCATTCTCTGCAGAGCGACTTCCTGGTTTTATGTATGCATGTGTTTATATGCGTGTGTTTATGTATGTGCACATATACAGGCAATATACACACTATTTGCCATATATGCACACTATATACTTTAGATCAACAACCTGGTGTATTATGCTTGTGGAAAGGCAAAAATAATTTCCAAATGAGACCTTGAGGAGCCCTTTAGTCACCCCTAAGACTGTAAGGTTCTTTTCTCCACTGGACCCGAGTCTCTTCCTCCTGGCCATTTACAGCAGAGCTGGTTCCCTATAACAACAGGGTTCACCATTTCCAGACAACTCCTGAGGGTCCGGGCAGGAACTGTAAGATACGAGTTACCGACAATTTGGGTCCAAATCCTTGCATTATCAGATGCCTACAACCAGGGTGAGAGCCAGCTAATCGCCATGACAAGCAGAAAAGGCCATAATTGTTAGTGACCACAAGCCACGCCCACCTGTGGACCAACAGCCTCTTCCCCAGCCCCACCCCCATGCCGGTGAAAACAGAAGATGAACTAGTTTCAACAAGGAAGAGGCTGTCCGCGCCTTTGGTACTACTAATGTGAATATGTCACAAGCTAAACTGCTGCTGACAGGAGTGACACTTGTGTTTTCTCCAGCAGCTCTTCCTAAACTATGTCCCAGCTCCCTGTCGCACTGGACCACTCTGCAGCGCTTAGGTAGTCATCCCATCCCCAGCCTCATGCCGCCTTCCCTATCACTCTTTATGGAGAGTTCCCTACCCACCCCGATCACCCCCAGGGAAAAGGTCCAGTCTTGAGCATTACCTGTCCAATATTCTCATCGTCTTGCCGCATTCACTCTATACTCTTCTTCCCCCCCACCCCCCTTGTGTTAGGAACTGCATTGGGACTTAGCTTTTCACGGTTCTCTGCACAGGAAGTGCCCTGCAAGCTGGCAGACTCCTCCCAGTTCTTCACCTACTTGTCCACTAGGTTAATTCAAATTCAACCTAGTTAGTGGATGGACAGAAAAAACCTTACAAAACCTTCAAAATACAATTGATAAAATGTTAGGAGAACAAAACAGTGTTTGATCATTTGCAGCGATTTTACTACAATAACATCTAACTTTTTAACACTTGAGTAATTTAATCTTTAACTTTTACCTGCTTTTCATCTTTATAGTTTTTGAAATAATGCACATTTGATTTAGAAGAAGGATTTATTTGTTATATATGGGGTAACACTTTTCTTTCTATCACATTGCCTCCTTTTTGTTTTTTGTTTGTTTGTTTATTATGAAAGAGGGACTTTCATCATAGACCAGGCCGGCCTTGAACTCTCAGAGATCCACCTCGCTCTGCCTCTGGAGTGCTGAGATTAAAAGTATGCGCCACCCTACTCGGCTTCTTAAGACACGGAGTCAGAGGATAGAGCTTCTATTTACTGTAAAGAGCCTGCCACTAGCTAAATTTTACAGAAACTGTATTATGACAGAGAGTACATTCAATTACTAGGTTGTACTGGTCATTAGGAATTACTTGCTAATTTTCCTATTCACAAGAGCTGAGACACAGAGTCACCTGGGTATCTATCAATATCTAAATGGACAAGGAAAACATGGTCTCTATGCATAGTTGAATATTATTCATCCACAAAAAGAAATGATATAGATATCATCTATAACAGAATAGAGGGCACTGGGGACATTGCTTAAAATGAAATAAACCAGACACAGAGAGACAAATACCACAGACACTCTCTGATAGGAAGAAGAAGAAGAAGAAGAAGAAGAAGAAGAAGAAGAAGAAGAAGAGATCTCAAAGTAGAAGAAACTGGAACAGTCATAACTAGGCTAGGAAGGGAAGAGAGGGGAGATCTAGAGGGCGGTAGATACAGCACACCAAACAGTTGGATGGAAGGAAGGAGCTGAAAAAAAAAAAAACTCTACTGCAAAGGCTCCCAACAACCTAGTCTATATTTATGGAGAGCCAGATAGGTGTAATTTAAAGACTTGCTTTAAATATCAGCTTGCTTCCTCCATGTTCTGTGTCCAAAGTGTATGATCCCTTCAAGATATCCCCATGAGTGCAACAGTGGTACTTAAATCTTGGAGTAAACCAACAGCTGCCTAGTTAGATTTCAGGCACACTTAATGGAGAGAATTTGTGCCTGGTACTGTAAAGCAGTTGTGCTGGTTCATTTGTTGTCTACTTGACACAAACTGGATAATCAGTAAAGAAACAACTCTAATTAAGAAAATACCCTTATAAGATTGACCTGATGGCATTCCTGTGGGGCATTTTCTTGGTTAATGACTGATGTGGGAAGACCTAGCCACAAGGGCAGTGCCACTCCTGGGCAAGAAGTCCTGGGCTGCATAAGAAAGCAGGCTGAGAAACCAGGGAGAGCAAGCCATTAAGCAGCATTCTTCCACAGTCTCTGTGTTCCTGCTTCAAATTCCTGCCCTGACTTCTCTTCATAATGGACTGATTGTGACTGAGATGTGTAAGCCAAATAAACCCTTTTATCCTCAAGTTGCTTTTGGTCATGTTGCTTATTACATCAATAAAAAGAAATTAATCCACCAGCTAGCTGTCATTGTAGCCAGTGAGGTCATGGACTCTAGAGTAGAACCTACTCCCACTTCCTTAAGCTAATATGATTTCTAGCTGCATTCTAAATTCTCATCCTTACATCCGCAGATAAGTGTAACTCTCACCCCTCATCAAAGAAGCCAATCTTTTTCAACATATGGAGACTACTACAGAGATCCACAACTGGTCAAAATGATGAGGCCAACCAAGAGTGGGTGTCCAACCCACACTGATACATCCACAACATAATCTTATCACCTCAGGCTCAGAGAACATCACCGACCAGGAGGCAGGAGGATTTTAAGAGCTAGAGGGCTGAGACATCTGTTATGAGACAGTGTCTTCTATATATGACAGGGAAGCTGTACCCATGAAATCGCAAAATTATAATAGTGACAGTGGTTTGAAAGAAAATGGCCCCCAAAGGGTGTGGCACTAGTAGGAGGTGTGGCTTTGTTGGTGTAGGTGTGGTCTTGTTAGAGGAAGTGTGTCACTGTGGGGGGTGGGCTTTGAGGTTTATTTTCTCAAGCTTTACTCAGTGTGGCAGTCAGTCCACTTCCTGTTGCCTGCAAGCCAAGATGTAGGACTCTCAGGTCCAGTACCATGTCTGCCTGCTTCTCATCAGGATGATGATGGACTGAACTGCTAAAACTGTAATCAAGCCACCTCAATTAAATGTTTCCTTTATATAAGTTACCATGGTATGGAATCTCTTTGTGGGAATCCAGCTCCGACCTGCTCCTACCTTTCAAAGGGTTCTTAGGTTGAGGAGAGAGGAATGAGAGAATATTAGGTAGAAAGATAGAAAGAGATGACAAGAAAGACAGAGACACAGGATAGCTTCAGGAAGGCCCTGGATCAATATGCAGCCACCCAGAGGTTTATTCAAAAGGGCTTTTTATAATATGCCAAGGGGAGGAGCAAAAGATCTCCCCATAGCTAGATCAAAGCACACCATACAGCCAAGCTTCAGCCCCTCAGACATGTCGAGGTTCATCCTGGAACTTATTGGACTACATAGAAGGGAAAATCACCTTTGGAGAGTTCAAAAGATGAAGAGAAGAGAGAAAAGTCCAGAAGAAGAAAAGTCTTCAGGAAAAAAAGGAAAATCATCACCCAAAGAAAACTCAGATATTTCCAAAGTTCCATCATCAACGGGAAGTGACCCAGCAAATCCCAGGACAAAGATGCCAATGAAGGAGAAACATCAGATGGAGTATGTCAGTTCACGAAGTCTTGGCTTCCATGCTCAGAGAGACTGACGTGATAAATAAGAGGAAGAAGAGGAGAAAACACCTGAGCAACCCACTGCAGGCATCATATTTGTGTTGGAAATGGTTCTCAACCTTAAAACAAAATACAAAAAACAAAAGATGACAGAGTAAACTTCCCAGAGTCCTGAGAGGTCTCGTGGGTGTAGTCAATAGGCACTTTGCTCGAGGAGAACATGAAGAGGCGATAATGATGTACATGGAAATCATAAGACAAGCTCATTGACTTTCAAACCATTTTCTACACTTACCGTGGTATACGAGAATAAAGGTGCCATAGAAAAATCATTGCAGTTCGAGATGATTGCTGCATATTTAAATCCTAGTGACACAGAAGAATGGGTTAGGCTGGCAGAAATGTCTCTGGAACAAGCTAATACTACACTGGATATTTTGTGCTATACAAAAGGTTTTAAATATGAACCTACTGACACCTGTGGGGGAGATCAAGCCTTTATGAGAAGATGGATGATCAAAAAATGGCCATGGAGAGTTATAGGTGCATTTTAGATCTGTTGTCTCCACCTGATGGAGAACATTTTAGGCAGTTGGCTAGAGATACGGCAAAGCATTACTCTAAAGCCAATGGCAGTATTTCAGCTGTAAACATAATTGAAGAAGCTTTCTCAAGACACAAGCACGTGGTTTCCAAGGAAGATGTTAGCATAGCAGCTGAATTATATATTTCCAACAAACAGTGTGACAAAGCTTTGGAGGTAATAACAGATTTTTCTGGAATTATCCTGGAAAGAGAAACTTTTGAAGAACACACCTCAGAAGTGAATAAAGGATGTAGTTAACTTTAAAAAAAAAAAGAAGTCAGGGACAGAGACTGCAAGCTTTCTTCTCTTTATCTGTGCAGGTGCAGAGGAGAAAGAGAAACAGAAAAAGAAACTGGACCAACTAGCAACGTCTTATTTCTATATAATTTTATTGCTTATTTTATGGTTAATTTTATTGCTTCTTTTTATGCTTTGTGTGGTTACATGGCATCTGTTGAAAGGGTCTACAGATTAGGAAAGCTACGGCATGGTTGACAACACCAAACACAAGAGTTAGCTACAGTTAGCAGTTAGTCTTTTCATGCTTTTGTTAGAAAGGTAAGGCAAAAATATGAATCAATGTGGTTTTAATCCCCAGAGACTCTGACACTCATGTCTTCTCTTTTCCCATTTAGTTCATCAAGAGACATGCACATGTTTTCAGAGAAAGCATCAAGAGAAAATTTTGCCACTGCAAGGAAGAAAGCCCATTCTTCAATTTGGAAGTTCAAAAGGCATTTGGAATCTAAGAGGAGATAGATCTTTGGGAGGAAAACTCAGAGTTGAGGTTTTCAGAACCCCAGCACGTTAGTGGGAGAGCAGGTTTTTTTTTACTGTAGGAGGCTGGGTAAGACCAGATATGGGACAGAGGATCAGCACTTCAGCAAGTTGGTGGCTTCGTGGGATGGGGGACAAATGGTGGGAGAGCCTGTTTCCTACTGGAGGAGTTTGGAAAGGTCTGTGTATGTGAGAAAGCAGATCAAAAGCAGGAAGCAGGAATGACTAAGATAGTAACCGGTCCTCTGACAGCAAGACCCTCAGCTGTCCTGCACTGAGCTACATAAAAGACACAGGACAGCAGAGGCCAATCGTACACACACACAAACATGCTCACTCAGACACACACATTATCACATGCATGCACATAAACAATCACTATAAAACACACATACACTATCACATGCATACACACACTTAAACACACTAACACCTATCAATATGCTCTCACAAATACACTCTCACACATTCACACACACAGTAGCACATGTTCACACTCAAATACTCTCACACTCACTGTCACTCACATGCTGGCACACACTTGCACTCAAACACAATCACAAGCACCCATACTCACATTCAAACAGTCTCACATTCACACATACTACAGGCACACACTCATACACACTATACACTATACATACTCACTTTCAGCGAACACACTCACACATTCTCACTTATACAACCTCTCACACACACTTAGACACACGCATGCACTCAGAGAATTCCTAAAACACTTGCACACACATTTACATAGGACACACATGTACCTTCACCCATACACATTTTTACACATGCCCACATACTCACACAAACTTAGACATTGCACACATGTGTGTGCATTCTATTCCCAATCTATTTTCCTACCACCAAGCTGGTCTTTGCTGCCATTCACCTTCCACATAAGCTGCTACCTCGGCACACTTTCACTCACTCCACTCACTGGACCCCCTTCTCCTACCCGTCTGTGGTTCTCTCTCTCTCTCTCTCTCTCTCTCTCTCTCTCTCTCTCTCTCTCTCTCTCTCTCCCTCCCTCCCTCCCTCCCTCCCTCCCTCCCTCCCTCCCTCCCTCTCTCCTTCCCTCTCTCCCTTTCTCCTTCCCTCCCTCCCTCCTCCTTCAGGTCTCCGCTCCAACATCAGCTCATCAGAGTCAGTCTTCCTTACCATCTTTGGCTAACATCTCAGGCTTCCCTTGCCCTCACCCTCCTTGTCCCCTCCTCTCATTTCCAAACATTTGCCCGATACTGTTATTTCGAACTGACTGCATTCACAGAGTCTGGGACAGACTGCTCCACATAGCAAGGTCCCAGCCAGCCAGGGCTACCCGGCATATTGTTTAACACACACACACACACACACACACACACACACACACACACACTCACCCCTCACTGACTGAGAAATTTTGTTTTTGTGTGAGCCAAGATGTTTGCTGAGATATTTTTGGGCATAGTTAATAAACAAACAGAAATAATCTAAACTCAATTGGTGTTTGATTCATACAAACAAAATGTTATAGATCTAGTACAAATAGGAGATTAATGTCTACATATTTTCCTGGATATATACAAAGATATACTGTTTAGAAAAAGAAGCTGGTTTATTATATATATAATATACATATATATGTATCTATATGTATGTATATATATCAGGAGGGGAAACATGATCAAAATATTTTGTACAAAAACTTAAAAAAATAAATTTATGAAAGTAATTTAAATATACATATTAAATGTTAAATAATTGATAGTGGGTAGATCTCTAATGCCCCCCAACTTAGTTATAATAATTTTTAAAATTATTTTCTGTGGTTAAACTTAATTTCTCCAGTCTCTTTTCTGCTAACTGGTGTAGGCTAGTTTGGACTCAAATCAGAGTGAAGGCAACAGGTGCTGTTCTCTGTTACCTTGGTGTTCTTCTTCGCTCTCTCTGCAAGGGAAGGACTGTTTCCATGCAGGTTTACAGAGCTGTGGAGAAAGAGACGACGTCAGGACCCACCCACCCGAGCGCTCATTCACTTACTCACAAAGCCAGCCAACTCTTCATTTGCTGTATGTTGGAGTCCAGCTCCATCTCTGACTCTAGGGATACAGCAGTGAAGAAGCCACTAGAAAAGACTCAAAATGGACAAAACAGACAAATCCCCTGACAGCTTCTTTTCTCTTGGGAGATGTGTCTAGGCTGTGATTTCAATCATGATTTTTTAAAACTTTTCTTATTATTGAGGTGTGTACTGGCTGGTTTTGTGCATCAACTTGACATAAACTAGAGTCATCAGAGGAAGGAAACTCAGGTGAGGAATTGTCTCCATGAGATCCAGCTGTAAGACATTTTCTTAATTCATGACCAATGTGAGAGAGCCCAGAACATGGTGGGTGGGGCCATCCCTGGGCTGGTGGTCCTGGGTTCTGTAAGAAAGCAGACTGAGCAGCCATGGGGAAGCAAACCAGTAAGCAGCACTCCTCCCTGATCTCTGCATCAGCTCCTGCCTCCAGGATCCTGCCCTGTTTGAGTTCCTGTCCTGACTTCCTTGAGTGATGAACAGCAATGTAGCTGAATAAACCCTTTCATCCCCAACTTGCTTTTTTGTGCAAGGGTCACAGTGTTCCATCACAGCAGCAGTAACCGTAACTAAGACTCTGTGTGTGTGTGTGTGTGTGTGTGTGTGTGTGTGTGTGTGTGTGTAAGCCTGTGAGTGTGCCTGTACATGTACATGTCACAGCCTGTGTGTGGAGGTCAGAGAAGAACTTTGTGGAGTTGCTTCTTCCCCTTCTCATGTGAGGCACTGAACTCAGGTAAAGTGCCCTTTACCTGCTGAGCTACCTTTTTAGACCTAAAGAAAGAGTTTCTGTTGTGTTTCTTACAGAAGCATTTACGTGAGTGAATAGAAAGAAGTGGCCAGTTGGTTGGATTTCTGGAAGGCTGAGTACTAACAAGCAGCCAGAGCAAATCACCATGAGAATGAAGTCGATGAGCAGGATGAGACTGGGCTGAATTGCGCTGCCCTGAAAGGAAATGAACCACACGGGATCTCAGAGCAGCAAAGCAGTGGGAGCATAGCGTGGTGGGACATGTCTCGGTTCAGCACTTGGGAGGCTGAGGAGGGAAGGCCACAAGTTTGAGGCCAGAGAAAGCTCGAGTGAGACCCTGTTGGAAAGGAGGTTAGGGACTAGAGGAGAGAGTTCAGTCTGCAACAGGAAAAAAGAGAAAGTGAGTCTGGAGAGATAGGTCAGTGATTGTTTTGGACACATGAAGACCTAAGTTCAAATACCCAGAATCCATGGGTTAAAAAAAAAAAGCCAAGCCTCTGTGTGTGTGTGTGTGTGTGTGTGAGAGAGAGAGAGAGAGAGAGAGAGAGAGAGAGAGAGGGGGGGGGGGGCAGCACTGTGGGAAGACCCCAGCACTGTGGGAGGCAAGGCGAGGAGGCTCTCTGGAGTTTGCTGGCTGCCTGTATAGACCTAGGTTTAGTGAGAGACCCTGTCTTAAAGGAATATAGTAGAGTGTGATAAAGCAGGACACCCAGTGTCATCCACTGGCCTCTTCTCTAGGTCTCTCTCCCTCTCTGTGTCTCTCTGTCTGTCTCTGTCTCTGTCTCTCTGTCTCTCTGTCTCTCTGTCTCTCTGTCTCTCTCTCTCTCAATGAAGAAAATACTGGATCAAGAAAGTGGGAGAGCTGGGCAAAAGGAGTAAGGATGATACTAGTGTTGTAGCTTTCCAAGAACAATGATCTCAAGACAAGGTCATTTTCAGCGTGGCCATTGCTGTACCTCGTGTGCAGGCTCGTCCTACTTTCTAGAAACCCCTGAGTCCTCTCTCACACTGGAGCTGAAGTCTTCTTTGGATAATACAGAGCAAGAAGATCCATCCCTTCCAATAGATGTCAGAAGGTATAGGCAAGGTGGTCCTCTGTCTCTAAAACAAAACCAGAAATGCCAGTCCAACATTGCTGTGTTCCTCAGGCTCCACGCAAATAGGATTGAAACGCACACTGCTCCCACAGCTTTACGGAACTGTGAAGTTCCAGCAGACCTCCTCTACCCAGATGGACTCCTTAAGGCCTTTCCACCATCGTGCCTCAAAGTAGAACCTCTGTTTTATATGCTCTTCTTTCTGCATTTTCATTCCTCAGCTTCAATAAGCAATGGTTTAAGGGTTGGCTGGCACATGCCCATTAAAGTACACACACACACACACACACACACACACGAGCGAGAGAAAGAAAGAAAGAAAGAAAGAAAGAAAGAAAGAAAGAAAGAAAGAAAGAAAGAAAGAAAGAAAGAAAGAAAGGAAACAAGCAAACTTTCTGTAAAGTATGAGAGTCTGACCCATGGGCCATATATGTCCCTTGTGAAAGGCCTGTCTCTGCTATGAAAGTACAAAAGCCACCTCAGGCAACACACAATGAGTGAGCAGGACTAGACACTACCGAACGTTAGCTGGGGACACTAAATTAGAATTTCACGTAGTTTTCATCGTCGCCAAATAACCTCCCTTGATTCTTTAAAGATCTTATTTATTAATTATGCATGCAACGTTCTGCCTGCATGTGTGCTTACGCTCCTTTTGATTTTTTAAAGATCTTATTAATTTATTATGCATGCAGCGTTCTGCCTGCATGTGTGCTTACGCTCCTTTTGATTTTTTAAAGATCTTATTAATTTATTATGCATGCAGCATTCTGCCTGCATGTGTGCTTACGCTCCTTTTGATTTTTTAAAGATCT
>CABHPH010110283.1:0-20582 GCA_902168325.1 Peromyscus nudipes | reverse complement strand
TCTTATTAATTTATTATGCATGCAGCGTTCTGCCTGCATGTGTGCTTGCGCTCCTTTTGATTTTTTTAAAGATCTTATTAATTTATTATGCATGCAGTGTTCTGCCTGCATGTGTGCTTGCGCTCCTTTTGATTTTTTTAACCCATTAAAAGCTGTAATAAGTTTGACTGCTTTGTGGGTTGTCCAAAGATAGGTATTAGACCCAGTGATGTCACCCACACTGTTTCCAATCCCTGGTTTAAATTTACACCCAGAAAGCAAAAGCATTTCAGCCTAAGGAAACGTTTTCTGTAGAGACGCAACTCTTCCCACCATAGAGAACAATTTCACATGGGGGCTTGTTCTAACTCCCTGAGCCAAGCCCAACTGTGTTAAACTCCATCTTTAAAGATGGCCTGTGCTCTAGTTAAGAGTGGTTTATTCTGGGCTGGAGAGATGGCTCAGAGGTTAAGAGCACTGGCTGCTCTTCCAGAGGTCCTGAGTTCAATTCCCAGCAACCACATGGTGGCTCACAACCATCTGTAATGAGATCTGGTGCCCTCTTCTGGTCATACATGCTATATACAAAATAAATAAATAAAATTTAAAAAAAAAAAAAGAGTGGTTTATTCTTCCAGAATAAAGTGGCTCTGTGCTTAAAGAGAAACGCGAGACTTGAGATACATCTTAAGGCAGGAACACTGTTTGTAATTTATATAATGGACACTCCCCCCTCACACACCTCTTCTCACAAGGACTTTAAAAATACTGGCATCTGATCTTAGTCCAGGCCACTAAACTTCGTATTATGGGAGCATCAGAGGCATGGGCTGGCCCTTGAGAAACTGAGACTTCTTTATGTGTCCTCTCTGGGAGAGCTGTTTAGCCCTTCTTAGACAAGAAGTCAGGCTTAGATGGGGAGAATCTAGAGCAGTGATTCTCAACCTTCCTAATGCTGTGACCCTTCAAAATAGTTCCTCATGTTGTGGTGACCCCCAACCATAAAATTATTTTGTTGCTACTTAACTGTAATTTTGCTAGTGTTATGAATTGTAATCTAAATATATGATATGCAAGATATCTGATACACAACCCCAATAGGTCTTGACCCACAGGTTGAGAACCACTGATCTAGAGGCTCTTATGGTGCCATAGTGGACAGCGTTTCTACTTTTAAAACCCAGCAAGTTTACATAGTTAATGCCACTGACTTCCTTTATTAATAATGCATTAATTGTAAGGAATAATTAAATCTTTACAATCAAAGAGAACTCATAGATTACTTTGTCTAATGGACATGCATCAATGTTCTAGAATACTGTAGATCCCTGGGCCCAATCCGAAACTCAGGGATTTTTGTTCTAGGGAACTTCTATTACCTCGTATTCTTAATCCATCCTGGCTCCTGAACCAAATAAGCATAGATTGGGTGACTTAAAAAGAACATCGAATTACTAGCACGGCCTGTTTTCTCAAACAAGATACCGTCCCATTCTGCCCTGTAATGATGGAAGGGAAGGCCCTTAGATCTACTTGATAAAGGCACCAATTCCATTCATGAGGGCCCCCACCCCCATGACCTATTCACCTATCAAAGCTCCCACTTCCTTATATCATCACCTTGAAGATTAGGATTTCATCATAATAATTTGGAGATGAGAACAAAGGTTCAAATCACAGTGGCTTAAATTTCCAATCAGAAACCTGGAAACCACATTAAGCATTTCATCAGAGAAAATGTACCACTGGGAATTGGTGATGTAGGTGTTGGAGGACAGAAAGATGGTGAGAACATGAAGGAACCTAGAGATGACACTTGCTGGGAGCAGCTATGTCCCCCATAGTGAAGAATGAAGTGGGAAGGGCTGGGATTCCCGGACCAGAGAGCTTAGAGGAGGGGGTGCAGAGAGTCCCTGCTCAGCCCTCTGAGAAAGAGGTGCTGTCTAGCAGCTGCGGAGAAAGTGCGATGGGACTTGTTCTAGAGGTCCCTGTGAGAGGCAGGGACCAAAATCAGCGTTGTTGCTGGGGTGACCCCGACAGGAAGGGGCAAAAGGAAGGCTATCTCTGTGGTGGAGTCTAATGGGAAGTCAACTGAGGAAGAAGCCTGAGAAACTGTCTGCAGGACAAGTCTGAAGCTGAGGGGCTGACAGGATTCTCAAACTGCTGGGATTTCTGTTTGGGTCATTTTCACATCGTCCAGCTCCCCAGAATCTACGTCTTAAAAACCAGGTGTAGTAACATGTGCTTGCAATCCCAGTTGCAGGAAGCGCTCTGGGACTTGCTTACTGGACAGCACTCCTGCAGAATCAGTAAGCCCAGGTCACTGAGAAACTCTGCCTCAAAGAAAACATGGTGGGGAGAAACTGAGGAAGACACAGAAAGTTAAGTGTACATGTGCACACATATCCTCAACATTGACACTCCCCCATGTAAACATGCACACACATGCACACACATACACACACACACACACACACACACACACACACACACACATACCTTAAGCTTCAAAAAAAATTCTCATGGACAAGTGTATCACTCAGATGAAATAAGGTACTCATCCCAGGTTCCCAGGATCATCTTTCCCTCAATTCTTATCAGAGAGCATGGATTAAGCTATTTACATCACAGCTCATCTCCTAAACTAACATAGATCTTTCCAAAGGTGGGCAGGAAAAATACATCCCGCACACAAAAGAGTGTAAACTTCACCAAGTATTCCATTTTTTAAAGTACTTACCAAAATTATGTTCCTACACCTAGAGACAACCTCAGGTTCCACTTTCCTGTTCTTTGTGTTCTTGGGACTAACTAGCCCTTGCTCCATAATTTCAGGTCTGAGGCTACTGGGGAATTTTGTTTTCCTTTCTTTCCATTACCTCCTCCTTGCCCCCTTCCTTCTCTTTCTCCTTCTTATCCATTTGTTTATGTTTTTCTCCTTGTTTTTAATCAAAATCAAAGTACATGTGTGTTAAGAAAGAGAGGTGCCTTTGGGGGGAAGGGTGTTCCAATATTTAGTTTATGAAAAAAGTCTTTATCTTTTAATGAAAGCCAAATGTTGGAATTATAATTAAAATGCTTACATTGAAAGTGGGTTGCTGGATCAGCAGTGTAGCCAAGCTTGGCAGCTTTGGATAAATCAGAATGAGCCACACTACTAATTCTTTTTCTCTTGGGGAAACGCTATAGTGTCCAGAAAGCGAACCCACTCCACATACCACTTTTACTTCAGATCAGACAGGCAAATAAACTGAGAGTGCCCAGCACAACCAAATGCCCACAGTACCACAGAAGAATGGAGGAGAATGTTAAAGTCTTTGGTGCCAAAATTGGCAATATATCTTTGTCACCCTTGTTCAATCGCCCATATAGCAGCATAGAGAAATGTCTTCTAAGTACAGTTCTGGTGTTAGTTTTATGTCAACTTGATAAAGCTAGAGTCCTCTGAGAATAGGGAACCTCAACTGAGAAAATGCCCCCAATCAAATTGGCCTCTGAGGCATTTTCTTGATTGATGATTAATGTGGATAGGCCCAGCCCACTGTAGGCAGGGTGGACCCTGGGCAGATGGTCCTGGGGTCTACAAGAAAGTAACTGATCAAGTCAGTGGAAGCAAGCCAGTAAGCAGTGTTCATCTGCAGCCTTCGTTCCTGCCCCCAGGTTCCTGCCTCCAGGTTCCTGCCTCCAGGTTCCTGCCTCCAGGTTTCTGCCCTGTTTGCCTCAGTGAGTGATTACTTGGCTGGAATCAAAAGATGACATAATTTTTCCTTCCCAGGTTGATTTTGGCCATGGTGTTTTATCTCAGCAATAGAAAAGAAGACAGCCAGTGAACAGATCTGCCCGTGGCCACCCATCTTTAAATGAGACCCCCGACCAAGAAGTAAATAATCCACATCTCCTCGGAGGATGCAACGTTCTTGGGTATTATGGACACCAGAACACATAAAGGTCATCTGGGAAGCTTTAAAAACTATGATGCCTCCAGTCACCACCTGTCAACCTGGGGGAGTCTGGGTACTGTGTCTGCTCATGCATTCACTTATACTCCCGTCAGGTAATTCTGATAGACAGCCAAGCTAAGAACAGTGGTCCATGGATGCCTGGGTTTCCCAGCCTGTACTGTCATTGTTAGATTTCCTTTGTTGTAGCCTCGCTAACTTAACCAAGTCATTTTTACTCTGTATGAAAGAGTCGGTCACCTTAGACTTTTCCTTTTAAGTGATCTTTAGGGCCATACATCACTGCTGAGTAATGATGTATTTCAAAAGAAAAATGTTTAGGGCTGTGGTGTAACTTGATAATGGAATGCTTGCTTATCATGCACAAAGTACCAAATTCAATCCTTTGAACCACAGGAAAGAGAGAAGAAAGAAAAGAAAGAAAGAGAGAGAGAGAGAGGAAGGAGAGGGGGAAAGAACACAGGAAGGAAGGAAGGAAGGAAGGAAGGAAGGAAGGAAGGAAGGAAGGAAGAAAGGGTAGGATATGGGGGCTGGGAGGAAGTTTAACTTGATTGTTTTTGGAAGTATTCAGGAGGTCTAGTACTTAAGAAACAGTTCCCAGAATCATCGTAAGTACCTTATGTGGTGATGTACCCCAATAAAGCTTGTCTGGGGATCGGCGGACAGAGCCAGCCACTAGATTAGATGTAGAGGTCAGGCAGTGGTGCCACACACCCTTAATCCTATCACTCAGGAGGTAGAGATCAGTCTGGATCTCTGTGAGTTCAAGGCCACACTGGAAATAGAGCCAGGCAGAGGTGGCACACACCTTTATCCCAGGAATGGGAAGCACACACCTTTAATCCCAGGAAGCAATATGGCAGGACACAGAAAGGTATATAAGGTGTGAGGAAATAGGAACTCTCTCTTTAGACTGAGGATTTTTGTAGAGGTAAGCTAGTGGCGGCGGCAGTTCAGCTGAGACCCTTTCAGATGAGGACACAGAGGCTTTCAGTCTGAGGAAACAGGATCGGCTGAGGAGTTGGTGAGGTGAGGTTGGCTGTGGCTTGCTCTGCTTCTCTGATATTTCAGCTTTCACCCTGACATCTGATTCTGGATTTTTTATTAATAAGACCTTTTAAGATTTGTGTTACAACCTTAAAAATCTATTATTAGTTGTATGTAAAAAAAACATAGTCAAGGTTCATTTCCAAATATTAAAGAATTAAGGGACATTTTTCTTCTGAAAAAAATAAAAAATATCTCAGATTTTGGAATGATTAAAGTGTGTGTGTGTGTGTGTGTGTGTATGTGTGTATGTGTGTGTGAAAAATACTTGTAATATCTACACGTTCATAAACATTAATGAAAACATAATCTTATGAAGATAATGTACATACAAAATCATTTTACTTTAATTTATTTAACTCAAACTATATATAAATAATTATATTAACTCAAATAAGTATTATTTATTTAACTCAAATTGAACACTGGATTCATGGCAGATTACTTTAAAAAGAAAATCTGGCAGTGTGTTAGTGCTTGGAAAATCCAGAAAATAATCCCTCTATATGCATTGGTCTTTTCCAGTCACATTTGAATTTTAACAGAGAAAGATGGTGGGAAATTAAATCAGACGGGAGTTGTAAGACTACGGCTGAACAGACTTGGTCAAGCTCTTTCTGCCTGACAACTTCATGCATGCATCAGTGCTCTGTGATCATATTCCCCCACCACCCTTTCTTGTCTCCCTCTTACTGCTGCTGACCCACTCTTCAGCTAGTCTCCTCTGATGGTTAGTGTTGACTGTCAATTTAACAGGCTCTGGAGTCCCCTAGGAGACACGCCTCCAAGCACACCTGTGAGAATTATTTAGCCTAGGTTAGCACTGGGCATGGCTTTGAGGGATTATGTTGATGAGATTAAATGAGCTGGGAAGACCACCCTGTAGGACGGTAGAACCATCCCTAGGCTTGAGTCCTGGGCTGCATAAAAAGGAGGAAACTGGCTGAGCACAAACATTGGTCATTCTCTGCTTTCTGGCTGCAGATGTCATGTGACCAGCTGCCTCCTGCTACCAGGACTCGTTGCCATGATGGACTGACGGTACCTTTGAACTGTCAGCCTTCTCCCTAAGATGCTTTTGTCGAAGTATTTTATCAAATCAAAGCAACAGGAAAGGTAACTAAAGTTAGCTTTAATGGTGTGTGTGTGTGTGTGTGTGTGTGTGTGTGTGCAGATCCATATGTGTGCAGGTAAATAGATATGTGCAGGAGTATATGCACATGTGCATGCATGCATGTGGAGGCCGTTGTGTTGCTGCTCAGAAGTTTTTGAGACAAAGGCTTTCACTGGTACCTAGAGCTTTCCAGGAAGACCTAGAGATCTGCCTGTCTCTGCCTCCAAGCACTGGGATTCCAGGGATATGCCACCATGCATGTGTTTTCACATGGATGCTGGGATTCAAACTCAGTTCTTCATGCTCACATAGCAAGCACGTTATCAGATGAGCTAGCTTCCTGGCCTCTAAAGATTTTTAATCTTCAAACATGATTCCAGCTGTTTGCCAGAACAGCTATGCTTTATGCATGACTGTGGCTGTTGGCTCCGCCCACCTCAGCTTCCCAACATGGCGGTGATACGTTTACCGTCAGCTCTGGGAGCCTTCGTGGGTCTATGCTTCTATCAAAGCAGCGTTTAGCCCAGAAACCTCTTTTTTTGTTTTGTACTAGCAAAGGCTAAATCCACCACGCAGTTTAATGTGTCACTGGCAGCCGCCTCATTCCCGCCATACTGCAGGTGGAGCGCTGACGCCAGGAACCCGCCATAGTGACTCAAACACGCAGGCTGCCACTAACTTGAAAGAGACAACTAGGAACTGATTTTAGCTCCGTTTTAGTATCTTTTTTCTCAGGTTTTAGGTGGAAACTCTTGCCAACACGTTGGGCTCCATTTGTAGCTAGAGTTTTCCTGCCTGGCCCACAGTCAGGACAAATCTCTGCCACCTGCCAGTCCCACAGCTGCTCAGACCCAACCAAGTAAACATAGGGACTTATATTGTTTAAACTGTTTGGCTAATGGCTCAGGCTTCTAGCTATCTAGTTCTTATATCTTAAATTAATCCATTTCTATAAATCTATACCTTGCCACATGGCTTGTGGCTTACCGGCATCTTCACATGCTGTTTGTCATGGTGGCGGCTGGCAGTGTCTCCGGCTCAGCCTTCCACTTCCCAGAATTCTCTCCTCCTTGTCCCACCTATACTTCTTCCTGCCTGACCACTGGCCAATCAGTGTTTTATTCATTGACCAATAAGCAACATGTTTGACATACAGACCATCCCACAGCAGGGGTTAACCCATAGCAATAAACCCATGTCCTTTGTGGGGTTAAGGATGAGCATGTAAGAACTGCCCAGCTCATCGAAGGTGTTCAGTGCCTGGGTGAAGGCAGTACTCAACACAAATCAGTTGTTTCCTAAGTACCTGTATCTAAAATATTTCATTCAGATCTAACCTAAACTTATAATTAGCTAAGATAGTACACCAGAGTAAAGGAAGTATAAAATCAGATGAATATACAAAATTATATGCAATAAAAAATTCTTTAGACAAGATAAGCTTGGATGAAACTGAATTTATCTAGCAGAACTCAAACGCCAGCCAATGGAGCAGATCCTTCTTCCTCCCCTTTCTCTTCCTGGCCATGCCCTCTGGAGCTCCTGTCTATTGGCACCTGAGTCTGAGGACTCTGATTCCACATCTTCGGCATTGGCACAGGCGGTGATCTGTTCTCTCATCTGGAACCATGTAGGGAGCTTCTTGGCTGGCAGGCTTTGATGTCCATGCCGAGAACTACTAGTCAATTAGCAACTGCGAACAATAATACTTCCATTCCATCATCTTACATTCATTGGCTAGAACACTTTTCAAGGTAATTCTTCTATCTACTTTAGCTCACCTAAGAGTAAATCTACAGAGTGACTCGGACCAAAAAAAAAAAAAAAGGAGTAGCTCAAGTCCTCCAGCATAAGTAAAGATCTCTCTCTTTCATATTACTACAAACTGATGAATTTGAGTAAATTTTTCTTGATTCTGGCTGCCATTAAAATCAGATTCCTCCCATGTCCCTGGACCTACATCTACAGTGTTTTCACACCAGCAGCTGATTCCTGATAACCGTTTTATTCATAACTCACATCACTAATTGGTGTTGGCTAGCATTGCTAATCCTTAATAAGAGCACCTCAATAAAACACTTATGAACCTAACCTTAATTTTTGCTAAAGAAAATGGTAAGTTTTACAGACACTGGAGAACACAATATCAAAAGCTTTTTCTAAGTTACTTCAGGAAAATCTAAACATGCCCCATGATTTCTTCCTTTACAGAAGTAAGTAAACAGACCTGAAGGAGTACAAGTCATGAAAAAAGAAATGTAAGCCAGCCAGCCAGCAGAGGGAGTACAAGTTACCTAGCAAAGCCAACCTCCTGAGGTCTGTTGCTACTGGTGAAATCACTGATAATATTTGGAGCCGGAAGACACCTGGAACAAGACAGGGCAGATCTGTGCTATGCTGTTGTCTGTCAGATGTGAACAGCTGCTTGATTCTTAAGGAAGGAGGGCACAGCTCAAGCGAAGGAGTAAGCACCTGCTTTCTTCCGGGCCTCGCTTGCTCAACTCTAGACACATCACTGTCCACATCCTGATCGGTAGTGGCCTTGGATGATTGAGAAAGGACAATATAACTGCTCACTTTTTTTGCCACGATTTTTTGTTTTGTTTTGTTTAACTTTTATTGATTCTTTGTGGATTTCACATCATGCATCCTACTTATCTCCCTGTCTCCTCCCATCTGCCCTCTGCCCTTGCAAACTCCTCCATTCCCAATCAAAACCAAACTGTTTCATTTTTTTAAGATTTTTTTTAAAAAATATTCTTCTCTCATATAATACATCCCAACTGCAGACTCCCCTCCTTCCACTCCTTCCAGTCCCCCCAACACACACACCTCTCCTCTCCCCAAGATGCACTGCGCCTCTGTTTCCCTTCAGAAGGAGCAGGTCTCCTATGGATACCAACCAAACATGGCATATCAAGTTGCAGTAAGACTAAGCACCTCCCTTCATGTCAAGGCTGGATAAGGCAAACCAGTATGAGGAATAGGGTCCTAAGAGCAGGCAAAAGAGTCAGAGAAACCCACCACTCCTACTGCTTAAGAGTCCCACAAGAATACGAAGCTACACAACCATAAGGTATATGCAGAGGACCTAGTGCAGACCCATACAAGGTCTGTGCTTGTTGCTTTAGTCTCTGTGAGCCCCTATGAGACCTGCTTAGTTGATTCTGTGGGCTGTGTTCTTGTGGTGTCCTCGACCCCTCTGGCTACTACAGTCCTTCCTCACCCTTCCCTGGGGTTCCCCGAGCTCTGCCTAATGTTTGGCTGTGGGTTTCTGTATCTGCTCCCAGTTAACTGTTCACTTTTTACAAATTAATAAAATAGAGATGTCTATTGATTAATAGACAAATTAATAAAACAGAGTTGACAGGACTTCCCCAAAGTCACATGAATTTAAAGGTCGAGGCAAAACCTAACATTCATCTCCCAAGTCTCATCCTGGCTTCTCTCATAGACCTCAGTCAATGCCAAACTTTAGTGAAGAGAGAAGACAAAAAGCATTTGGTAGTTTGTCTACTTCTCCTTACTAATGACTCAGTGAGACTGCAAATACAGAGCATCCAAGCACGGCCCGCGTGCTTTGCAGGATTTCCTCTGGGGTTGGTGCTTTAATTTCCAATCAGTCTGAGTCAATAACGTACGGTTGTCAGTGCCATTGTTGGCTCTCATGGTTTCTTGTCTCAACCCCACAGCTCACAGAGCTTGGGGCTCTGGGTCAGTGGCAAGTGTTTTGGTTTGGGGCTTTCTATGTTTGCACAATGGGTAAGTCAGTATCTCTCCTGTATTGGTGAACTCTGGACTGAGCGGATCTATCAAGTGTGGACAAATGGAAACGCTTAAGGCTGCAAGGCGGGCTCTCGGGAAAGCTCGCCGCTTTTCCATCTCATTGCACCCTCAGACTCTCCTCTCACTTGCTCCCCACAGGGATCCTGAAAAGGGAAGAAAGAAAAGTCACATGAGAAAAATGGTAAGCTCTGACAATATTTTTAGGCTGCAATGTGTACTGAATTCCATTCACACAGTCCTGCAGGAGGCTTGGCCCATCCTCACCACACACGCTGCAGTCCCTGCTTACTGCGATAGACTTGCGCATTTCTCAGGGCTCACAACAGCTACAAGAGAAAGCCAGCTGGGGGGCTCTTTCCTGAGGACCTTTGAGACAGGCTCTCTCTTTTCCTTTTGTCTGTATCTCTTTTAGGAAAAGGAAGATGATGCAGGGCTGGAAAGTTCAGACTGCTCTGTGGTGACTGGGCTCAGGGATGTGCATCAGATTCAAGACAATTTTGAGGGATACAGGACAACATCTAGCTTCCCAAAGGCTGAGGACAATGGGAAAAAAGTTTATGAATATTCTATCATCATTTCTACAGGATTTGAATTAATGTGGAGAAGAATTGTTTTTGTTTAAAGGGTGAAAACATTTGCCCCGGAGACACAGATTGAATAATAAGGACTTCTTGGTGGTTCCCATAAATGAACAAGCTCCGGTCTCCCTTTCACTGAGCTTAACGGGCACAGGTTGTCACTTGCATGTTCTTGGCCTTTATTCTGTGAATCTGCTCCATCCCACACCAAGAGAAGGGCCTCCTCCTCTCATTTCCCAGGCCAACAAACAGCTTTAACTCAGAGGCAAGGCTTTCATCATTCCTGAGTGTTCTGAGACACCAAGTCTGAGAGGCTCATTTACCCAGCAGAGCATAGAGTCAAGGCAGTCAAGGCCATTGACTCAGCCTTTATTTGATCCTGCTGCCCTGTCTGCTGATGTGTTAACTGAATGCATCCCCGTTGAACATATCCCCACTGGCACTGTAAATCCATTAGTCACTAGAACAAAAGGGTAGGTGGATGTGGATGGAGACAGGCTGACTGTCCTAAAATCCTGTCTCTGTCATTCTGTAGCACTGTGAACTTGGGTGGATTACTTAATTTCCTTGGTACTTCCATTTCCTCATCATAAAGTGGGACTTAGTATAGCAACTACCTCATAGAGTTTTTATATAAGATTTAATGAGATTATTCGTGTAAAGTGTTTCCAATGGTAGCCATATAGATAAGTCTTAATAAATGTCAATTTTATTACAAGTTATTGCTGTAGGCATTGTTGCCTTTTATTACTGTTGCCGGTAAGTAAAATCTAAAGCCACAAGACTTATGCAGTGGTAATTGTACATAGTGTGTGTTTGTTGTACCTTGGATTCCTTGGGAGTTGGTACATGCTGGCTATAAAACACAGATCTGAAAGAGCATCGGCACATGTGAAATCAACACACTGTTACGGAAAACAGCAAAGCTTTTTTCTTTCTCAAGGCCATTTCACATACCACACAGTTAAATAGTCAACACAATTGGCACTAAGCAGGGGACCCATGAGTGCTCACTGTGTTCTTTAGTGGCTGAAGATGTCTCCTCTATTTTCAAAGCCAAAACAGATGTTTAATAATAACAGAAGAATGTCGTGCAGTCCAAGACGTGAAAACAATGGTCATTTTCTTAATCAGTTGTGGCTGTTTGCCTGTCTTTTCCTGCCAGGAGAAAATGAGGGCTAGGTTAAAACTGTTTCTATTTTCTTTTTTTCTCACAATAAAACCCATTTCCAGCTTTATATCACAGAAATCAAACCAAAGGTTGAATAATTTCTCAGTGGTTAAGAGGAATACCAGCGTCCATTTCAGATTGTTGCATTCTGAATTTCAAGTGCCCATTTTCACAGTCTAAATACAACCTGCAGTTATTTAGCTCTTTTTAACCTGATTGTGGTACCTCACTGAGTACAGCTTAATGTGGATGGAAGAAAGAATATTCCAACTACATCTTTATATTTTAGTGAAAGAAACAACTGAAGCGAAATAGTCTTTAGTTTGACTTACAGTTTTCTAGACAACTCCATGGTGATTTTCCTTTTACAGGTGTGTGATAGGGCCCAGGAATCTGTTTTAAATATTCGTCCTGGTAAACCTTATACTCTGACACAGTGTGACACTGGTCATTGAATGAGTGACTCTTCTGGTTGCTGTGACAGAATACACAGAGCGGCTTAAGGAAGGAGGGGCTTATTCCAGCCCACAGTCTTCATGGTAGGGAAGACTAGTGACCAGAGCTCGAAGCAGCTGGTCACACTGCGTCTTCAGTCAAGACAGATGCCAAGAAGAACACTCGTGCTCAGTTCTCTTTCTTCTTATTCAACTGGGATCACAGGCCGTGTGAGAGGGGACCACTCACATTCAGGGTGATTCTTCTCTACTGACCTTTCTCAAAATGCCTTCACTGACATGCTCAGATGTGTGTTTCTGTTGGTAAGTCTCTAATGCCCATGATTAACCATGGCATCTTGCTTTTGCTGGCATGCATCTTCTGATTTCTGATAAGAGTTCCTTAGAATTCTTTTGAGGAAATACTCACCCTTGACTGTTGATATGTGCTGGTAGTTGTGGCTGATTCTATCACTAACTCTGTGGTGTTGCTGTAATCTAGATTATTTCGGTCTCATAATATTTATATGATGGCACCTAATCCCTAAAGCATTAAGAGATAAAGCATTCCAGAAGTGATGAGGTTTAGGACAACAAAGACCTCATGAAAGAAATCCACAGCCTCATGAGAGGCTGTGGGTTGTTCACTTCACGCTCCAAGGTTGTTCACTGTTTGTTCCATGTTAAGAACACAGCAAGAAGACGATGTCCTGATCATGATCTTCTCAACACCTCAAACCGTGAGCAATAGAACTATGTCATTTACAAGCTGCTGAGTCTGAGGAATTCTTTTGCAGGAGCTCAGACAGTGGGGCTTCACACCACTCTGTCCAGTCACTGCTTTCTTAGCAGTCAAATCTCTGATCACATGGGCAGATTCAGAAACAGATGTGAACTCAGTCTTGAGACGTTGTTGAAAACACTGGAAGACACTCTGGGTTTGGGAAAATGTGTCGACCTAAGGAAGAAGCCATGTGGAGATGGAATAAATTAAGAAAAGAAGCAATACAGGCGACCTTATTTCAGTTCTTAGATGCAGATTTTTTTCCTGTTTTCAGTAAAACCACAGTTCCAAAATGAAAGCAGACAAAGAAATAAAATGGAAACATAACTGAATGTTCACAAATTCCTATGGAAATAGAGATTTGAAGAACTATAACCCATTAATAAGTAATTTTTTTAGTTTATTAAGTAAGGCACAGAAAAATGTGGTGCTCAGATACACACACAGCATAACACTGAGGCCTGTTGTGGTTTTTTACAAAGTTAACCGAACAAGACAAGTGCATTTAAAACAAAATAACTTAGTTCTAAAATGCCATATTTCAATTATGACTATTGAGAGAAGAATATAAAGCATTCAAATTTTAAATAAAGCTGACTTTGGATTAATTTAGTCTGTCCCACTATATTAATTATGATTTTCCTATTTCAATTTTTAAAAAATAAAAATTCTGCTTGTAAGTCATAGGGTGGCAAATAATGTCAAACAAAATTAGAAAAGTGGGATTTTCTTTTTAAATAATCGAAAAGCATTTAAAGAATCACAAATGTAATATGAACTTGAGGAACCAAGAATATGAAAAAAAAAAAGAATCAGAAAGAAATGAGGCAACATTCTGGTTGCTTTTCCATTGGGGCTGTCTATGGTTCTTCCATACAGGAAAAGACCAACCATGCAGGCACAGGACTACCAAACTGAGAGGCCAGTGGGATTATGGGAAAATCTTGGAAGTACACAGTGTTTAAGGCTCCTAAGGCAATTAGAAGTATAGGAATTGAGGCTTTGATGAAAAGAAGAGCCTGTTAACTAAGCTAAGCAAATTTCTGGCCAGATTCGCTGGATTCTAGACCTGGGTTATAAGGCTAGGGGGAGGGCTTTGGAAAAGTCAGAGGTAGGATGCAGTTTGCAGCAGTCTTGTGGTCGTGAGGGGACAACTGAGGTTCAATGCATGCCAACCCAATATCAAGTGGGACCTCAACAAAGCTACAATTTAGGAATGAAGGTAAAATAAAGGAAGATAAAGCAGTGATTAAGAAGAATGGAAGGAAGTTTTGAGCCAACTCAGTCCCTAAATTGAGGCAATAATCACTCTGACTTCTCTCTGTAGGAAAATAACATTGTCTAGAGCCTGCACAATTTTCCACAAATAATATTACTATCGAATCAATACTAACTAGTCACAAAAAGGTAGACGTCTCACCTATTAGAATGAACAGACTTGAACTTTAAAGTTACTGTAGTGTATATGTTGGGAAAAATAAATAAGATGAAGAGTTTTACCACTGAACTAGAAACAGCAAAAATAAATGTATGGAAATTATAACATTGAAAATGTAAAAATTGGGATAAAGAACACAGCAATGACTAGGCTTGATTCAGAGAGCTGGAAAATGTTAGTAAAAATGTCTGGGCAGAATCATAGGAATCTAAAATCTAAAAGGGAAAATGCAAAAACTAGTGTGTGACGTCCGATGGAAATGTGTAACACATATGTTATGTGATGATCAGAAACGGGAAAGGGCACAAAAGGAAGCGGAAGCGATAAACAAGGAGCAGTGACTGGAATTGCTGAAGGCAGTGCTTACATATATCATTGAACACGAGGAACTGAGCAGGTACCTAACTAGAAGCTTCATCCCTACTGACTAGCACTCATGATAAAGACAAAAACACTCTGCATGCTACCAGAAGAGAAAGGTAATCATCAATATCATTCATCTACAAACTCTGCCGCCTACAGCAGGGACCTGCCTACAAAATATACTGGTGCAAGAGTGGCACAAATGTTCTGGGAGTAACCAACAACTTTCCGATTGGGTTTAACGCCCACGTCATGAGAGAGAACCCATCCCCGACACTGCTAAAGTGGCCAAGAACCTGAGATTAAATAGGTCATGAGCCTGGGGAAAACCTACCACTGTTATTCTGCTGAATGAACACAGCAATAACATGACTCTTAACGACACAGATCAGTGCATCACTCAGCCCTCATCAGAGAAGCTTCTTCTTACAGTAGATGGGAATTAACACAGAGACCCACAACTGGACAATGTGCAGGGAGTGAGAGACTTTGGATGGCTCCTCCCTAAATGGGATGTCTTCATCAAACCACTCCCCTCAAGGCTTAGAGATCTGTGTGGAAGAAGAGGCAGAAAGACTGTAAGGACCATAAGTGATGGATGATTCCAACAAATTGTGTCTTCCAGACGCAACGGGATGGATGCACATATGAAATCACAGAAGCTGTAACAGCATGCACAAGACCCGCACAGGTGCAAGCCAGATGGAGTCCATACACTAAGAGGGGGAAGTGGACACAGGGTCCTGTTCCTAACTATGGTCAGGAGGCAGGCCAGCAACTAGTTGACAGAAAGTAATCATAGAGAATCAGAGGGAGTCTGGAAGACAGATAGAAAGACACACAGGAAGTAGTAGGGAGGGACTTGGAGTGTGGTGCCTTTTTTGGTTTGGCAGAGTGAAAGGACACACTCTTTCTGTGGCACCAGTGAAGAGGGAAGGTCAGCTAGCTGCTCCTCAACCTCTCTGAGCTAGCGGGTTTTCACACCAGCCTCTGACTCCCAAGTCTTATTGATAAATAAAATGATAGAGATTTAGTTAAAAACTACATTTGGTGGCAGCGGCGGGAGGCTGATCTGGCAGGATGTAAAAGTCCCACCGGCCGCTGCCTGAGAAGTGGGCAGTAGCTGCAGAGCTGCAGTTACTGCCTGCAACAGCAGTAGGTTCAGGTGCAGCCACTGTGCTGATGGAAACAGCAGTCCAAGGCAGGGTCCATGCCCAGGAGCAGTTGGACAGCACAAAATGAACGTGTGTGTGTGTGTGTGTGTGTGTGTATGCTTTTTGTTTTAACATTTTTTGTCTTATTGCTTTTATTTATTTTGTGGATTTTTAATCTATATTTTTTAAATATATATTTTAATAGAATACAGACAGACAGACAGACAGATAGATAGATAGATAGATAGATAGAATATAAAGTTGAGTGGGTAGGTAGGATCTAGGAGGAGTTGGAGGAGGGAGAAATATGATCAAAATATATTGTATGAGAAAATGTTTAAATAGTGGCAAAAGATTTTCCAAACCTCTCAACAGACACAATGGTTTGATTGTGGTTTATTTCTGCCAAAAGTCATGCTAAGGCTTGATCCCCAATGTAGTGGTGTCGAGAGATAAGGTCTAGTGAAATATATTTGGATGAAGGGCCGGAAACTCCATGAACGAATTAGTGCCTTTTTGTGAAAGCAGGTCACAGAAGCTTAGTCTCCATTTCTCTTTGACATACTTTCACTGATCTCCTACTTCCTATTATGAGCTGAAGCAGCATGACACTCTTCCTCTTCCTAGAAACTAAGAAGATACTAGTAACTCATTTTGAATTTCTAACCTTCAGACCATGAGCTAAATAAAATTCCTTTTTAAAATAAATTTCTCAGACTCAGATATTCTGTTTTAACAACAACAGAAAATGGACTAGGAAGACCTTAAGCCACATAGTCAAGAAGCTCTAGAAAGCCTAAACAGGGTAAGTACATAGAAATCACATCAGATATGTGAATGTAATTGGCCCCCATAATCTCATAGGGAATGGCACTATTAGGAGGTGTGGTCTCGTTGGAGGAAATGTGTCACTGTGGAGGTGGGCTTTGAGGTCTCATAGGTGCTCAGGATACCACCCCATGTCTCAGACCACTTCCTGCTGCCTGCAAGTCAAGATGTAGGACACTCGGCTACTTCTCCAGCACCATGACACAACCATGATAATGAACTAAACCTCTGAAAAGGTAAGCCATCCCAGTCAAATGTTTTCCTTTATAAGAGCTGCAGTGGTCATGATGTCTCTTCACATCAATAGAACCCTAACTAAGATGGACACCTAACAGGTAGAAGGGATGAAAATTATGGAAAAGTAGAAAGTATCAGATTGGTTTTGGTTTTGTTTTAGTGTGTAGTTTGTGTGTGTTTGACACAGGGACGAGGGGGTGTGTTTTCTGGGGGTAAAATCCAGATCATCTGGCTTTCATAGCAAGTACTTTTACATCCTGAGCCACCTCACTAACCTAAAGAACAACACATGAAAGCCACTGGAGGAAAAGGACATGCTGCCTTCAAAGGAACGTTGCTTTCACAGGAGACAACGGGGTGATCCCTTTAACTCGCTCTCCCCGTGAACTGCTTACAGTGAAAGTAGCCTCAGAGAGTGAAGACTGAAGAAAGTCATCCCAGACGATGAATTAACTTGTTCTTATCAAGGAACATATTAAGAGAAATATCAAGTAAATACAGAAATGCTAAACTTACATTTGATGTGAACACATAAGGTATGTCATTGGGAGTGATAAGGCCCCAAAGCTGCTTATTCAAAAAAGAAGTGCAAATAAATTGGCAAAAAGCATCTAAATCAACACTTAAAGGATTCTGGAAATTGAAGGAGGGTTTAACCAAGAAACATCGCCTGACAGCCAAGGATGGCAGCAGAACAGTCTAGAACTTCCCCAGCCTGACAGCCAAGGATGGCAACAGAAGGGTCCAGAGTTTTCCCAAGTCACCAAACTTGCTGTCATTATCTGACCTGGTTTGGCAAGTTCCTACAGACCTCACTGGATTGGCCTTCCTCCCTCCCTCCCTCCCTCCCTCCCTCCCTCCCTCCCTCCCTCTCTGCCTCCCTCCTTCCCTTCTTTCTGTCTTTTCTTCCTTCCTTCCTTCCTTTCTTTCTTTCTTTCTCTCTTTCTTTCTTTCTTTCGCATTTATTGTGAACATTTTTTCCCACAATGAATTTGTCAAAAGGATAAATAAAATGCTTGCTTAGTATTGCCTATAATAGCAACAAGAAATGCAGTAAACAAGGACCATCAAGTCAAAACTTTCCCTAAAGGACCCTTCATCTTGGACATAGACTTCAAATCTGGCATTTAAAAAGACAGTCCGGGCCGGGCGTTGGTGGCGCACGCCTTTAATCCCAGCACTCGGGAGGCAGAGGCAGGCGGATCTCTGTGAGTTCGAGGCCAGCCTGGGCTACCAAGTGAGTTCCAGGAAAAGGCGCAAAGCTACACAGAGAAACCCTGTCTCGAAAAACCAAAAAAAAAAAAAAAAAAAGACAGTCCGGGGAGTAAAGAATCAATCAGTTTGGAGGAGCCTCAAAAATTAATAATAGAGCTATTATATGACCCAGTTACCCCACTCCTAGGTATATATCAATACCATTCCATGGATATCTGTGCACCCATATTTATTGCTGATCTATTTACTATAGCAAGGAAATGGAACCAGTCTAGATGTCTATCAACAGACAAACAGATAACAAACATGTGCTATACAATAAAACAGAATACAGAATACTATTCAGCTCTAAATAGAATTGAAATCAGCCAGGCATGGTGGTGCATGCCTTTAATCCCAGCACCCAGGAGGCAGAGACAGGCGGATCTCTGAGTTCCAGACCAGCCCGGTCTATAAAGCAATTTCCAGGACAGCCAGAGCTACACAGAGAAACCCTGTCTTGAAAAAAAAAAAAAAGAAAATTGAAATCACAAATTAGTGAGAAAATGGATGGACTTAGCACATGTAACATTAAGTTAGGGTACCCAAATTCATAATGAAAAAACATGCTTGTTCTACCTCACATGTGGATCACAGCGAATAATAAATACATGTATATTTAAATATGTAATATATATGTAAATATGGGAGTAGAATAACATTTATAAAGGATACCAAAAAAGTTGATGACAGACGACAGAAAACAGGTAAAAAGAAGGCACATAAGTCATGATAAAGGACATAAAACTAATCATTTTTCTAATTCAAGTCTGTTGAAGCTTTGTTTTTCTTTCTTGTGGTGAATAAATGCATTAAAATGTAGTTGACAGCGAAAATGTAAAGCTCTAAGCAAAGCTCCATGGTTTCAGAAAGACTATTGTAACAAGATAGAAGTTCACCAATGTGTAGAGTTTGGGACTGGGCAAGTGTTTGTTTGAGTGGCTACTTTAATCTAGCTGTGAGATGTTTTTATTTGTGAATTAATTACAATAAAGTCATTTTATTCAAAATTAGACAACTGAAAAATTCCAAAAATGAAATGAAATCATGCCTGAAGAGCTAGGGAAGGGCTGGGCAGTGGTGGTGCACGCCTTTAATCCCAGCACTCGAGGCAGAGGCAGGCGGGTCTCTGAGTTCAAGGCAGGTCTCATCTACAGAGTGAATTCCAGGACAGCCAGGGCTACACAGAGAAATTCTCTCTTGAAAAGCAAACAAACAAACAAACAACAAAACAAAAGAATTAGAGGAAAGGATGAGAATGATGTGACATCAGAAAGGGAGCATCAGTCAACATCATCGTCTGCACAGTGGGGTGTACAGAAGGAGGGGGACGAGTGGACAGAAAGAATGCCTGAGGAACAATGGCCGCAGACTTCCCAAAGTTCATGAAAATCATTAATTGAGACATCCAAGAAACACAATGAAGTCCAAGTAAGATAGAGACAGCCACAGGCAGACACAAAGACTGGGGAAGCCAGAGGGAGATGACATCACACACAAGGAGTCCTCCAAGTTATTTATTGCTAATTTCTCAATGGAAGCCATGAAAGCCAGAATTCCTGAGGTGAGGGATTCAAAGCACTGAAGAGATAAACCCAAGCAGAATTCACAGCTAGCAGACCCACTTAGAAAATTCTCAGAGTCTTTTAAGCTGTAATGAAAGGATGCAAAACAATAACTCAAATCACAGGGAGAAATAAACAGCATTGCCAAAAACAGCTGTATCAATAGTATTACAATGCTGTGTCTCTCTGAAACTCATGTACTAGAATCTTCAGTACACTTCAGAATGTGACCATATTTGGAGAAAGGCATTTTAAAGAGGTAATTAAGTCAGAGAAAACGACATACACAACAAATCCTAACATCAGAAAGATATTAAATTTAATGAATTAAACATTTTCATCAAAAGGCAAACATTTCCAGGCTGCAATTCTTTTTAAAAAGTGCCTGATCCAACTACATATCTTTACAACTCTACGAAAGTCATGCTCTGGATTTGAAGTCACAAGTAAGCTGAAAAGCAAAAGGATAGGGAAAGATATATTATAAACAATACACACACACACACACACACACACACACACACACACACACACACACCCCACAACACATTCTATCCAGCACACTAGATGGCTATACTAATACCTGACCAATCAGACATTTGTTTTGTTCCTGTTGCTGTAAGAAAGCACCCGGACCAAAGCAACTTCAGGGTTTTTTTTTTTTTTTTTTTTTTTTTTTTTTTTTTTAGCCTGCCATGGAGGGGAAATCAAGACAGCAGGATTTAGATCTGTGGGCACTGTATGCACAGTCAGGCAGCAGGATTTAGAGCTATGGGCACTGTATGCACAGTCAGGCAGCAGGATTTAGAGCTGTGAGCACTGCATGCACAGTCAGGCAGCAGGGTTTAGAGCTGTGGGCACACTGCATGCACAGTCAGGCAGCAGGATTTA
>CABHPH010110282.1:0-16212 GCA_902168325.1 Peromyscus nudipes | reverse complement strand
GTATGAGCAGAGTGGACCGTTGAGTGGCCGTCCTCGGGCAGGTGACCTGGAGATGCAGGCAGATGGTCTCAGTACACCACCTCGTACACGGTGGCCTTCTTGTCCCCTGAGCCTGTCACGATGTATTTATTATTCCTGGAGATGTCGCAGCTCAACACGGAGGAAGACTCTTTGGACTGGGACAGAGAAAGGAGAGGTGAGGGGCAGCCACATGGTCACCACGAAGTTCACAAGCCGGAAGCGTGGTGCTTGGGGGACAGTAAAGGCTGATGGATGTGGGCATGGCCAGCACCCTCTAGTTGGGGGCGAGCGTGACAGGACTTTTCGTGGCTCGACTTCAGCAGGCTTGACACCAAAGCACACATTTACCACCACCTGATTTCCCCTTCCAAGTCTCACTCTGTAGACCAGCCATGCCTCTGTCCCACCCAAGTGCTGGGATCACAGATCTTTGTCACCATATTCAAGGGGTCAGTGGTATCCCTGACATGTGAAGGGGTGATATAAAGGGATTCCATATCACTAACTCGAAAGAACAGTAGTACTCAGGATTGGAGGTTGCTGGGGAGGATGGGAAATTTGGAAGATGGCTATGTTGCATTCAAAAGTTCGAGACTTAGTAGAAGCGGCTGTCGAGGCTTGGGGCTGACTGGGGAGAGCTCACCCAGCATCCGTGAAACCCTGGCTCCATCCACAGCATCACACATGCCCACCATCCTACCCTCAGGTGACTAAGGCAGGACTGAGAGGCCCTTTTTCAAATTTCACTTCATCTAATGAAATAATGAAATGGCGCCGGGCGGTGGTGGCGCACGCCTTTAATCCCAGCACTCGGGAGGCAGAGCCAGGCGGATCTCTGTGAGTTCGAGGCCAGCCTGGACTACCAAGTGAATCCCAGGAAAGGCGCAAAGCTACACAGAGAAACCCTGTCTTGAAAAAAAAAAAACAAACAAAAAAAATAATGAAATGGCAATCATCCAGAGGGAAACAGATGTGCGCTGTGGTGGGAGTCACCCACTGTCGCTGAAGTGGTGAAAAGCCCCCAGCGCACTCAGCATGGTCCATTCACTTGCAGGACTATCACTGGGCCATGAACTGGAGCACTCGGACACTTGCCGCGGCATGGACCCCAGGGACATTGTGCTCAGTATGGAACCTGCAGTGTGGGGCTCCACAACAGGGAATGTCCAGGACACAAGACCACAGAGGTGGCCACCAGCTGGGGATTGTGGGTACCTGAAAAATGCTGGCCCCATAGGGTGTCCTCCAGGCGTTGAGCAAGTTGTCCTTGCCTGTGCTCACAAACCAGCGTCCTAGGGAGGGACAGAAGATTGGTGGTGAGGGACCAGGACCTCCCGGGACGGGGGCTCTGCTCCTGGGCTCTTTGAAACTCCACCAGTCTGCTACTCTGCAATGTCAAAGCTGAGAGCTGCCAGTCACACCCCAAACCACTGGCTACTTTAGTCAGAGAACCCGTAGGTGGGGGAGGCTGAGGCAGGAGGGTTGCTGTGAGTTTGAAGGCAACCCAGACTTCCAGGGAATACCCTGTCTCAACAATTGGCTGAGTCTTTTTTGTATTGGCAGCTAGCATGAGGAAAACATGGTTTAAAACTATCTTTGGTGTGTGGAGGTCAGAGGTCAACATGGAATGACTTCAGTAGTTTGTGTTTTTGTTTTTTTTGTTTTCTTTCGAGACAGGGTTTCTCTGTGTGGTTTTGGTGCCTGTCCTGGATCTCGCTCTGTAGACCAGGCTGGCCTCGAACTCACAGAGATCTGCCTGGCTCTACCTTCCAAGTGCTGGGATTAAAGGCATGCGACACCACTGCCCGGCTTCAGTAGCTTTTTTGTGATGGTGTTTTGTTTTGTTCTTTTCCAAGACAGTGTAGCCCTGGCTGTCCTGGAACTCACTCTGTAGACCAGGCTGGCCTCGAACTCACAGAGATCCGCCTGCCTCTGCCTCCTGAGTGCTGGGATCAAAGGCGTGGCTACCTCACCTGGTAGCCACCTCTCCATCCTTTTATTTATTTTGAGACATCTGTGTGTCTGGGCATTTACCCAAACTGGCTTTGACCTCAATAAGTGGCTGGGTGGACAGGCCTGGGTAAATGGTTGCCTTTCTAACTTGAGCCATTTTGGGGCACCCCGCCCTCCCTTTACGGCCCCATGGGGTCTCCTGGGCCTGTACCACAGGAAGCGAATTTGAGTGACAGCACGCAGCTCTCGTGCAGGCGTAGCTGGTACTTCTCAGGTTTGCGCACGTGCAGGACCTCCACGTGACTGCTCTCCATTCCGACGGCCAGCCAGTCCTGGTTGGGGCAGTGGCCCAGCGAGAAAATCTAGGGCAAGAGAGGAGGAAGCACTGAGGCCTAGGGGTGCCCCACATCACTGCTGGCGGGTGTCACATCTTCCTTAGCACATGGAACTGAGGGATTCTGAGCAGAGGGAGCTGCTCAGGGTCCAGGGCTGAGCCCGGCCTCCAAGGCCTGCTTCTGAGTGTGTGTTTGGGGGGCAGGGGGCGGACCACACTGCAGTGAGTCGTTCTTTGCCTTGGAACTATTTTGGATTTTTGAGACAGGGTCTCACTATGCAGCTCTGGCCATGCTGGAACTCACTCCGTAGACCAGGCTGAACTCACAGAGATCCACCTGCCTCTGCCTCCCAGTGCCAGGATTAAAGACGTGAAAACATGTGCCACCACACCTTGTGTTTGAGGCAGGGTCTCTCTCTGAACCTCTGGCCCTCCAGCCAGCCCGGGGGATCCCCCTGTCTCCATATGCCAGGGTTACAAGCAGGTACCATTATGCCTAGCTTTTTTTTTTTTTTTTTTTTTTTTTTTTTTTTTTTTTAATATGCAGTGGTGTTTTGGCTGTGAAGATGTCAGATCTTGGAGTTAGAGTTGTGAGCTGCCATGTGGGTGCTGGGAATTGAACCCAAGTCCTCTGGAAGAGCAGCCAGTGCTCTTAATCGCTGAGCCATCTCTCCAGCCCCACGTATGGCTTTTCATGTGGATTTGAACTCAAGTCCTCATGCTAGCTAGCTAGACAAACGCTTTACCCACCCAGCCCTCTCCACTGACCCCGCATCCTATCCTATCCGGGCCAGGGAGGGGCACCCTGGGGGAGGTGGGGTTGCGGGCGCACCTGGGAGCTGAAGTCATGTTGCTGGAGCTGGCGGCCCTCACGCAGGTCCCAGCAGCGCACAGTGTTGTCCAGGCCCCCAGTCCACAGCCGGGTCCCGTAGTCCGATATGTCTATGCAGCTGGCCCCGTCCGTGTGGCCCTGGAACTGCCTGTGGGTGGAGGGCGGGCGTCCATGTCCACATCCACCTGTGTGTTCCCTACCGCGTCCCTGGCCGCCGCACACACCTGACCATAGCCTGGTTCTGCAGGTCCCAGACCACGATGTTGCCATCGCTGCAGCAGGAGAAGCAGACCTTGGCGTCGGGGCTGACGGCCAGCGCATAGCAGGCCGGGGCGGACGAGGTCAGCTCCGCCTTGATGCGCGGTGTGGGTGCTGCCAGGTCCCAGATGGACAGGGTGCTGGCTTCGCCGCCCACAATCAGACTCTGCCCGTCAGGCAGCAGCTTGCAGGAGCGGATGTAGTTGTCGCGGTTCTGCCGCAGGGAGAAGCAAGCCAGCGCAGTGTTGGGGCCGCCGCAGGTTTCCACAGGCCTACCTTTACTGTAGGCCCCGCCCTGGCCCTACAGGCCCCGCCCACTCCTGCAAACTCCGCCCAACCCCACAGGACCCTCCCAGTCCTACAAACCCCGCCCTGGCCCTACAGACCCCGCCCAGTCCTGCAAACTCCGCCCAACGCCACAGGCCCCGCCCTGGCCCTACAGGCCCCGCCTCGACTCCACCGACCCCGCCCAGCCCTGCAGGCCCCACCCTCACCAGGCAATCCAGCTGAGCCACGGGTGTCTTGCTCCCCGGCTGGCCCACGTCCCACACCTTCACGCAGCCTTTGCCGCCCGTGTACACGTGCTGTGTGGAGCCACTGATGGTGACGGCGCACACCACCTCGCCGTGGGCCAGCGTGTGCAGCTGCCGCGCGTGGCGGGGGATGCCGGTGCCCACCAACGCATCCGATGGGAAGGGCACAGGCTGCATCTGGCCGTCCGCAGACACGTGGAAGGAGTAGGCCCTGAGGAGGTCGCGGACACGAGTGGGAGGCCCACCCCACCCCAGCACGGGCGCCCGAGCTGCCAGTGTGTTCCCAGGAAGACAGGGGCCCATGCCCCGCCCCACACCCTGGAGATACCGCAGCCCACATGCTACTCACGGCTTCGCCCCGGGGATGCCAGGCAAGGAGATGGACGAGCCTCGGAGATGCGGGTGTGACTCAAATGCCATCTGCCAGAGGCCAGAGACGTGACCCAAGGCAGGGGCGCCGGCACCCCCTCACCTAGGTCCCATCCCACGCCCATCTGCCCCTCAGCCCCTCCCCACGCAAGCAGAAACACTTGCAAGCTTGCTGCTGCTGGACTTTTTAAATAACCTCCCAGGCCAGGCTTTTTAACCCAGCCGCATTCCTTTTTATTTTGATCGCAGCGGCACGTGCTAACCTGGGTGAGGCTCAGATCATCTTCCCGCGTACAGGCTGGACCAGGCCTCCTGTTCCCCTCCCCCCCCCTTTTTTTTGTTGTTGTTTTTTTTTTGGGGTTTTTTTTTTTTTTATTTCCAGCGGTTTTTCAAGACAGGGTTTCTCTGTGTAGCTTTGTGCCTTTCCTGGAACTCACTCTGTAGCCCAGGCTGGCCTCAAACTCACAGAGATCCGCCTGTCTCTGCCTCCCGAGTGCTGGGATTAAAGGCCTGCACCACCACCGCCCGGCCTTGTTTGCTTTTTTCAAGACAGGGTTTCTCTGTGTATCCCTGGCTGTCCTGGAACTCACTCTGTAGACCAGGCTGGCCTGGTCTCAAAGATCCACCTGCCTCTGCCTCCCGACTGCTGGAAATAAAGGCGTGTGCCACCCCACCCCCCACCCCCATTCATTTTTGAAACAGACTTATGTGTCATGAGCTGGCTTTGAACTCCTGATCCGCCTGCCTTGGGATCCCCAGTGCTGGGGTGACAGGCATGCACCATGCACCACACGCCCAGTTAAGTGGCGCCGGGAATGGTGCCCCGGGCTTCGTGGATGCCAGGAACGCACTCTACCACCGACTCCCAGTCTCAACCCCTCTCTTCACTAATTCTGGGTTCTCTGGATGAAGTAGGCTTCTCCCTCTGCCCCCCACCCCACCCCCAGAGACCCCCCCGGGCTCTGCTGACCATCCTGGTAGTCTGTACCCCGAGGACTCACCAGGGGTGAGCGTCCGTACACGACAGAGCTGCTGACCTGGGGGGACAGGTGAAGGCTGACATAGGAGCCGGGCATGGAGAGGTCCCCGTTGAGGGTGCTGTGGGAGCCCAGGCTGAAGGACGAGGTGAAGGGGCTGGACAGGGTCAGGGGACTCCTCAGGGCTGAGTGAGAAGGGCCAGGACACATATTCAGACACCCAAACCCCATTTTCCCTGTCCTTCAGCTGATGAACTCCCACACATCCTTCAAAAACCCAGACTCAGTGGGAGGAGAAACCAAGACTCAGGATTGGGTGTCTAGCCTGAGGTCACCCAGCTGGTGCTGGCCCAGGCTTGTGTCGCAATCATTAAGTGGGGGATCAGTTTGTCTCCCGGGGCTTCAGTTTCCTAGCCTGAGCAGTAGCCAAGACAAGAAAACTAAGGCCCAGAGCGAGGCAGCACCCGGCTGGGTTTATAAGCCGTTCCAGGTGGTAAATTTGGGATCTGGGGTCCGATCGGTCAGTCTCTCTATCTTTTCTTCACTTTTTCTTCTTTGTTTTTTGAGGGGTTTTTTTGTTTTTTGGGTTTTTGTTGTTGTTGTTTGTTTTGTTTTTTGTTTTTTGTTTTTCAGACAGGGTCTTACTGTGTAGCCCAGGCTGTTCTGTAACTCACTATGTAGACCAGGCTGGCCTCCAACTCACAGAGATCTTCCTGCTTCTGCCTCCCAAGTGCTGAGATTAAAGGTGTGCACCACCACCGCCAACTCTCTCATCCTTTCTACTTTGGAGGGTCCCTCTGGGACAGAGGTATGCTGGGCAGGTGGGAACTCACCAATGCTGTCTGTGGATGGCGCTGGCTGAGCCGCCAGCTGACAGAGGTGACCGGCAGAGCTGGGCCCTGGGGTGGACGCGTCCTGGGGTGGAGAGGGACCACATGACCTGGAGGCAGGAGTGCCGGTGGGGAGATCATTCTGTGGAGAACAAAGGGTCACTAGTCACTGCCGGGGCCACTCTGAAGCCAAGGAGGGGAGTGGGCGGGGACCAGCTTGTCTCTCAGTCACTCAGTGAGCACACCCCTGGGAGTGTGGGTGTGAATGGGGTTCACGGTAGATGGTGCATGCAGAGAGGTGGGGACTCTTGGGGACAGCAATGTGCTCCCCAGAGACAGTGAAAGTCAGAGGCCATTGGGCTGGCAAGATGGCTCAGCAGATAAAGGTGACTGTGGCCAAGCCTGACAATCTGTGTTCAATCCCTAAAACCCACATAGTAGAAAGAGAGAACTGACTCCCCAGAGTTGACCTCTGACCTCCACGTGTGCACTATGGCACTTGTGTACACACACACACACACACACACACACACACACACACTTTTTTCTAAAAATGTTCACTGGTTGGGGGTGGTGCACACCTTTAACCCCAGCACTCAGAAGGCAGAGGCAGACAGATCTCTGCGTTCGAGGCCAGCCTGGTCTACAGAAGGAGTTCTAGAACAGCCAGGGCTACACTGAGAAACCTTGTCTCAAAAAACAAAAAACCAAACAAAATAAAAAGTTTTAACTTAGAAGCTGGGCAATATGTGATGGTGCACAACTTTAATCCCAGCGCTCCAAAGCAGAGGCAGGGGGATTTCTGTGAGTTGGAGGCCAGCCTCGAGTACATAGTAAGACCATGTCTCAAAAAACAAAGAAATTGATAGACTGCCAGAGCAGTGGGCCCTTTGGCCTCAGAGGTCCTCAGCCCAACTTGGGGCTCATCATCCACCTCTGTCCCTCGGACCCCGAGGGGAGACTTGATGAAGGCCGCCGCCAGCCAGGCCTCCTCTTTTTGGAGATGTGTTTTGGAGACAGGGCTTGGGTAGCCAAGGCTAGCCCTGAGCTGACTGCCTACAGAGGAGGAGGCTGACTTTGGGCTCCGGATCCTCTGGTGACTCTGGTGACAGAGGTGACCCTGGTGAGCTAAGGGACACCCTTGGGGGCTTCTCCAGCCAGCTAGAGCTGCCCTGCACCCCTAAGGTCTCCCTGAGTGGGGAGGGGATTAGGTAACACACAAGGGAGCCCACAACGGCTGGCAGTTGCCATGGCAACCTGCAGGGGCTGGAAGGCCTAGAAACAGACCATCTCTAGCCCCGGGTAAAATAGAGGGCAGAGGGTCTGGGCAAGACCCCCGGGAGGTAGCCCGGATTTCTGGGGACATCTGGGGTGGGGAAGGGGAGGCCTCTGCTGAATTCCAGAGGCACTCAGACCAGCCAGGACCCAGGACTGGAGTGGGGGTGGGGGGTGCCCACCATTGCAGGAAGTGAGTGACCCAGCTGGGTCCTATTTCTTCGCCCAGCTTGGTCACCAAGTTGATTTTAAAATGTTTCCTTGAGACCCTGCAGAGTCTTGTAGAAAAACAAAAAAAAACAACGAGGGGCCCAAAGAATCAAGAAAAATGTCAGGTGTGGTGAGCCACCTGTCCCCCCTCAGACAGGAGGACCAGGAATTCAATGCCATCCTAGACGGTATGAAGAGTTGGCAGCCAAGAAATATTGTCTCAGAAACAAACCAAAACCAAAACCAAACAAACAAAAACGAAAACACACAAACGAAAACGAATGGGAAAATCTAGACTCCCCTAGCCTGGCTGATCTGCTCATGGCACTCTGTCTGTTTCCAGGCCACCCCGGGATAAATAAAATGAGTTTCATGCCTCCCCACCCCTCTTCCGTACCAGGGCTAGGTCTTTGCTTCTGGGGAGTGGTGAGCCCAAGCTGGAGGCCAAGGAGGCTGGGCTGTCCGCGAGGTCCCTGCGGGCCGGAATGCAGAGGGGCGCCTTTCCACAGGGGGTGGTCGCAGGGCTGGGCGGCTCTGAGGGTTGGTCCTGAGTTCGAGAATGTGACACTGAGTGGGGAGTGGGTGAAGAAGACTCCCACTCACCGGGGGACCCACCGGGAGGCCTCTGTAAGGGGAGGGGCTCAGCCTCACTTCTGGGAGTCTGAAGCCAGGGAAAGGGGCAGCCCACTTCCGCTGTGGGCTTCAGTGTTCCCACCTGCGCGGTGGCAGGCACCCCAGAGTCCTCCTGTCCGCCCCACGCGCCCCAGTCCCTTGCCAGAGACAGGAATTCTCTCCCTCCCCTCCGTCCCCCTCCCTTGCTCAACCCTAGCGTCTCACCTCATCCACCACCAGGTTATAATCGCTTTTGTCTTCATCACTTTCCTGGGGGGAGGGGGAGACGACAGGGGGCACACAGCCCGTCATGCCCCTGCCTCCACACCACGCCCAGCCCTCTTCCCGCCTCAACTCAACACAACACATCTCTCAGGCAGGTCCGTCTGTCCACCTCTGACCCACCACCTCCCCTGCACTCAGCCTCGCTGCCTTCAGGGAGCCTGACCATGATCGCCCAGGCAGCCTCCCTTCAACCTCGCTACCTCTGCTCGGTGACCTTCTCCGGCTCCCACCGCCCTCTGGAGGAACACCAACTTCCACCTTCATTCCCAGATGCTGAAAATGCCTTTCCTGACCCGGACAGCAGGACAGCTCACACTTGGATACACGGGGAGGAGCCAAGGGTGCAACCTGAACCAAGTCTACAGAACTGCTGTCTCTGGCTTCCCTCCCAGGCTCACACCCTTTGTGCTGCGGAGGGCGGCGCCTAGGGTCTCCTAGAAGCCTTCCTTCCCTAAGTCACGCCCCCAGCCCTCCCAGGGGATTCTAGGCGGGGCTCCACTCTGACCACGCCCCCAGCCCCTCACTGGGGGATTCTAGACGGGGCTCCACCCTGACCACGCCCCCAGCCCCTCACTGGGGGATTCTAGGCGGGGCTCCACCCTGACCACGCCCCCAGCCCCTCACAGGGGATTCTAGGCGGGGCTCCACCCTGACCACGCCCCCAGCCCCTCACGGGGGGGGGATTCTAGGCGGGGCTCCACTCTGACCACGCCCCCAGCCCCTCACTGGGAGATTCTGGGCGGGGTTCCACCCTGACCACGCCCCCAGCCCCTCACTGGGAGATTCTAGGCAGGTGCTCTACCTCTGAGCAATACCCGCAGCAGCTCACGGTGGAAATATATCAAAACAGCTGCATGTCCCCTTCGCTACAGACACTTAGCCGTGAAGCCTGGTAGGACAAAGTGTCTTTTGATTGGCAGGTGCTCCACAAACAAAGGGAGGCTACAGAAGGCTATCGAGTGAGCATCATGGACACAGTTCCCAAGGATCTGCTCAGGGGCAAATCCAGGTCCATCTCTGTCTACCCCAGTTTCTGCTTCTCTCTCCCGAACTCACATAAGGTCCTGAGAGATCCTTGTCTTCTGCTCTCTGCTGCTTCCCATTGCCACCTCGGCTGCTAGGATGCTCCTCTTCCACCAGACTCTCCGGAGGGGAAGGGGAAGCACTCTGCAGGGAGACAGGAAGGGGTAAAGGGTGTAAGGTGGGTTCTCAGACTACATTCTTGTCCAGCGAACACTGAGTGGCCCTCACTGGGGGATTCTAGGCAAGGCACCACCCTGACCACGCCCCCAGACCCTCACTGGGGGATTCTAGGTGGGGCTCCACTCTGACCACGCCCCAGCCCCTCATTGGGGATTCTAGGCGGGGCTCCACCCTGACCACGCCTCCAGCCCTCACTGGGGTTTCTAGGAGGGGAAATCTACCCTACCTCAGCCCCAGTGCTAAATTCTCTGGCTCTGTACAGATGGGGAAACTGAGTCCCATGAAAATGCATTACAGTGGGACTTGTAATCCACCAAACACCCATAGCCAACCACTTGAGATTGGGGGATGCGAATCCTCAAACAAAGCCTGAGCCAAGCAAGGAGTGTGCCTGCGTGATGACCCTGGCCAGGCTTACTGAGGCACACCGATTACAGCAGAACTTGAGGAACTGAGGCAGAGGGCTCAGTGCAGCGTGGGCTACAAAGCAAGGCCATGCCTCAGATTAATCAAATCACAGCTGGCTGGGTGGTACACAATTCTAACCCCAGAACTAGAGGCCGGCTGGGGCTGCAGAGTGAGACCCCGTCTTCACCAGGCCCTGGGTTCCAGCCCCAGCACCCCGTACGCCAGGTGGGGGGGCTCTAGTGTGGTCCCGTGCACCTGCCCCCCACAGCCATGTGAACTCACCCTGCTCGCCGCTCTGTCCACTGGTGGAAGATGGCAGGAAGCCGAGAGAAAACAGAATTCGGGGTTAGAACAGTTCCTTCCCAGCTCAGAACCCTCCCAGGGAGATGCCCAGAGAGGGTTAGTGGTGTCCCAAGGGCACACAGCAGGAAACTTGAACCCCAAGGCTGCAACCCCTACTATCCCTTACCCTCCCGGTCACGGTCCCTGCCAGCGTCACCCGGGGCCACCCACTCACCTCTGGACCCCTCCGCGTCCACACCCGCGCGGTCTTCCTTGGCCGCCGCCGCCAGCTGGGCCTGCGCAGCCAGCGCCCCGGACAGGGCCAGCAGCCCCGAGGCCCCGGCGCCCACCAGGCCGGCTGGGCGCGGGGTGAGAGGTGCAGGGGGGGCGTGAGACTGAGACAGCGGCTGCAGCTGATTCTGCTGCTGAAGGGGGAGAGGATGGCCAGGGGGGGCAGGGGGCGCGGACAGGGGCGCGCAGAGGGCGAATGGGGCGTCCCCGAGGCGGTGGGCTGGGGTGACTCACCCCCAGGAGGCTGTTCAATTCCCCCACGGTCACCTGCTTGGCTCGGTCCACGGCCTGGAGAACCTGCTGCTGATGCTGCGGGCGAAGGGGGCGCTGAGCGGAGGCCCAGCCTGTCCGTCTGTCTGTCTCTCTCTGTCCCTAGCTCTCTGTCTCAGAGGCGGGTATTGGCTGTCCCCCACCTAGCTTTGAGTCCAGGTCTCACAGCCCAGGGTCCCCCTGTCCCCTGTGCCTGGCTCCTCCCAGGTGCTGGGGATTTGAACTCAGGTCCTCATGTTTGTGTGGCAAGAGCTTTATCCACTGAGCCACCTTCCCGGCCCCTCTCTGGTTGTTTTCCGTCTCATGATCAGCCTAGGCAGGTCTCAAACTCCCAGCAATCCTCCTGCCTCGGCCTCCCAAGCGCTGGAATGACTGGAGTCACCCAGCTTCCATTACAAAAGAAACAAATACAGGAATACACGTTGACTGACGTTCAGAGGCTGGCTGGGGCCGGTTCCAGCCGGTTCCAGCCCCTAAGGGCTGCTGGCATCCTCCCATCCTCCTCAGGGTGCCGGCCACACCCCCACAGACATCTGCATAAACAAGCACCCACGCACAAAATACCAGTATACCAAGCACCCACATACCAAGTACCCGAATACCAAGCATCCATGTACCAAGTACCCATGTAATAAGTACCCACATACCAAGTACCCACATACCAAGCATCCACATACCAAGCACCCACCCCAGGATGGGCAGCCTAGCACTGGGCATGCAGTTCAGGAGCGTACCCACCCAGCATGCTCATCCCCAGCGCCGCAACATTAAACACGGACGAATTCAATACATTTGAGCACACATGGCTGGCGACCCCGCGGGGGACACTGGCCCCACCGTGAGGAGATCTTTGCCCACCCTCGGGGGAGGGGCAGTAGGTCCCACAGAGGAAAGCTGAGGACGCTGGCTGCGTAGGGTGCCCACCCTGAGGTAGCACCTGTTCTCACGTCTCTGGAGGAACATCTCCGATGGCCAGTGCCAAGGTCCTGCAGTCAGCAGGACTGAGGAATTGCTCACAGGGGCCACAGAGCTTTCTGATGTTTACCCAGGTCCCCTCTGTCCGCGCTGACTCTGTGTTTTCAAAATCGCTGTACTAAAAACACCTAACAAATCTTACTTTTCTGAACCACGCACAGCTCAGCAGCATATAGCTCACTCATATGGCTGGGTGGCCTTACCCTCCACCCCCATCTCCACCCCTATCCCAGAACTTCCCAACTCTGCGGTCTGAAGCAGTGTTCCCCCTTCTCTCCCCACACGCCACGTCCCGGCCCTGGATCTGCTAACTTGGGAGTGGGAACCTGCAGTGTGTCCTGTGTGTGGCCCATCCCACAGAGCATCATTCTGTAAGGAACAGGCCCGTAATTGCTCACCTAACCCTTAGGATACCCTAAGCAGGAGGTAAGCACAGAGAGGCATGTATCCTGCCTAAGGTCACACAGCGCAGGCCTGTGAGCCGTGGGGTACAGGTGTACCCTAGCTAACCATCCAGAGCAGAGAGCCAGGGTTAGAGAGATGACTGAGTCAGTAAAGGGCTGGTCGTGCAAAACCATGAGGACTTGAGTTTGATTCCCCAAGAGCCCCTGTGGAAAGCCAGGCATGGTGGGGTGTGCCTGTAATTCCAGCACCAGTGAGGAGACAGGAAGATCCTGGGGCTCACTGATCCGACAGCATCCCCAACTTGGCAAATTTCCAGGCCAGACAGAGTCCCTGTGAAGATGATTGTAGCCAAGCCCCACCACCTTCTTTTAATCCTTGGAAACCACATGGTATGAGGAGACGACCCACTCCGGAAAGCTGGCCTCTGACCTCCACATGTGTGCTGTGGCCCATGCACCCCCTCCCAAAAAATAAATAGTGGGTTTGCCCAGTGGTTAAAGAACGGGCTGCTCCTACAGAGGACCCAGGTTCGGTTCCCAGCCCCGCCAGGGCAGCTCACAACCGCCTGTGACTCCAGGTCCAGGGGACCAGACGCCCCCTTCTGGCCTCTGCAGGTACTGCACGAACACGGTACACAGACATGAATGCATGCAAAACACCCAGACATAAAGTTAAATAAATACATAAAATTGTAATAAAAGCAAATGGAGGCGGATGGTACCTGAGGAAGGACACGGAAGCTGACCTCCGGCCTCCTCATGCACTCGCATGCAGACACATGAGCAGAAAGTCCCTGGTCTGCACCGTCAGCCAGTGTCCTCGGCCCCGTCAGCGTGGCCTTCATTTCCACAGGGCCCAGGACAACCCCCTGTCCCTTCTCCACCCTCTGCACAGCCGCACTCACCTCCTGTGTGAGGAACGGGACCATCTGGGCGCAGATCGCACTGAGGCGTTTCACAATTTCAGCCTAGCGGCAAGATGGATGGGATTGGAGGGAACAGCCACCTCCACCACCCCGACCCCCAGTGTCCTGAGCATGTGCAAAGCTGACTGACTGGGGAGTCATGGCCTCCTGATGCAATGGGGAAATGGAGGCTGTGGTCTTGCAAGTCAGAGACACCCCCCTCCACCCCCATGAAGCCCTCAGAAGTGTGGAACTTAGACTGACAGATCTCAGAGGCACTGTGGTCACTGTCTGAGCCCGGGTGTCCTAACGACGCCCCAGAGAAGCTGTGTGAAGGGTGTGTGTGCCCAGCTGCAGTGTCCCAGCTCTCCTCAAGTCTTTGGAGGGGGGGTGTTCTGTGGTTGCCTCTTGTCCCCCACCAGACCTGCCTGTGTCCTTCACCAGGGAAGGGCACTTACTGCACAGACCAGGGGACCAGCCCTCCTGCTGCCCACATCAGCACCGAGACCCACAGAAACCCAGCAACATGTGCAGGCCGACCCCCAGCGCATCCCACCCCAGTCCACTCTGCATCTACGCAGCGAGCCCAGTGTGGGGCTCTGCCATGGAATCTTAGGTCCTCAGGAGCAGAGTCTATGAATCCATTCATCTACAGGTCTCTGAACCCTCAGGACCCCCAAAGTCACTGGCCACTCTGGGGACCCAGGGTTGGCTATGGACCTCTGGGGTCAATCTTCACAATGGAGAGTACATCTCAGAACCCCAGCGCCACTCACTGGAGCCTCAGAAGCTCACAAGGTTAACCTTACAACCTGGAGCGCTATCTCAGAACCCTGAGCCCTCAGAACCTCCAGGGCTATCTCAGAACCTCCAGGGCTATCTCAGAACCTCCAGGGCTATCTCAGAACCTCCAGAACTAGCACAGAATCTTCAGGGCTAGCTCAGAACCTTCAGGGCTAACTCAGAACCTTCAAGGCTAGCTCAGAATCTTCATGGCTAGCTCAGAACTCTGAACTCTACCTCAGAACCCTGAGAGCCATCTCAGAACACGCAGAGATTGACACAAAACCCTGTGGTCTATCTCCAAAAGGCAGAGCCAGGCTGAGTCACAGCAGCAGGCCAAGCACAGAGAGAACAGTCATCCCTGATCTCCAGGCCACTCTCTTCAGAAGCACACACAGAATACCAACAGACTTGTGGGGTCCACCACCGGCTCCTGGGGTCCACCACTGGATCCCGGGGTCCACCACAGGCTCCCAGAGGCCACCACAGGCTCACAGGGTCCATCACAGGCTCCCAGGCTCCCAGGGTCCACCACAGGCTCCCAGGGGTCTATCACACAACTGCAGAGATTTGGTTCTGCAATGGAGTCCCTGCTGGAACGGAAGCTGCCTCCAAGACCTCCTTGGCCTACAGCCCAGGCCCTCCTCCATGGGGACACTCCATTCCCTCTGCTGTTCCTACTCAGGCCACTGTCCCTAGATGCTGAGAATACTTTCTGTTACAAGAGTAAAATCTCTTCCCCTGGCCTTGGGACGGCCCTCTGAGGCCTCCAGAGATGTTTGAGGATGACCTCTGCCCCCGAGGATGCGCCTTCCCACAGACCCCCGTCCCCGAAGGGTCACCTGTTTATGCATTTCAATGTTGAGGCCGTAGGACATCTCGTAGTACTGCAAAGGAGACAGCATTGGCCAGTGTGGACAGCCAGCCCCACCCTGGGGACACGGAGTGTTGCTCCAGCCTTGGGAGCTGGGAGTGTCAGGGCAGGACATGAAAGCCCTGAGTCCCATGGGGACCCAGAAGGGGAACCCAGAAGGTGGGCCAGAGTTGGGCTCAGAGAGACGGACAAGCAGGCAGTCCCCAAGACCGGGGGGCGGGGGACACCCATAGAAATAGCGCCTGATACCCCAGGCTTCCCTCTTCAGGGAGAGCAGAGGAGGGGCAGCCAGGGCGGGGACCCCTACCATCACGTAATGCCGCTGCATCTCTGTCTTCTCGCTGGCCAGCTTCTCACACTCCAGCTTGAGGCTGGACGGGAAGATTGAACAAAAAAGGGGGTCACCTCGCCACACCCCTCGTGGGTCAGTTTCCACAGTGACAGGTGGGGGTGCCTGCCCCCCACTTCTTTAGAAACTGTCCCCCGCTCTGGTGACCCCAGGCCTACCCTCCTGGGTGAGATCAAACCCTTCCTCAGGGAAGGCTTTCCTGGAACCCACTCACCTCACCTTGGGAGCGCCACCTCCACCAGGAAGCCCTCCAATCGGCCCAGTGAGCCCTGCCCCTTGCCCTGGAGACCACGCCCCCTCTACAAGGCCCCGCCCCCTGGGGGCCTCCCAGTTCCCAGAGCTGGGGGCCCCCTTCACCTGTGGTATTGAGCTTGGAGAAACTGGAATTCCTCTTTGATCCGGTCACAGATTTCCAGAACTGAGAACTTGAAAGGCTGGCCTGACTGCAGCGGGGTCTGAGGGGGACAGAGGGGAGGGCCCCGGGGGGGGGGGGGGGTGAGTTCCCGGGCACCAGCAGGCAGGGGTCCCCTCCCTCGTCCTCCCCTCCTGCAGCCAGAGATGGGGATCTCCGTACTTACCGGGTGCCTTCCCTGGGGGTACATCCTGCTGATGGAGAGGTGGGAGAAGGGGCCCCCCAGCTTCGTGGAGGCTTGGGGATGTGGCTAGGGTGCAGAGGTGGAGCTGGGGAGAGAAATTTAGGGTGCAAAGCTGAGGCTGGAGTAGAATGTGGGATGCGAGGTGGAGCTGAGGGTAGAATGTGGGGTGCTGGGCAGAGCAGGGGGTAGAATTTGGGGTGCTAGGCTAGAGCTGGGGTGCGGCGAGACTGAGGCTGGAGAAGCTGAGAGAGAAGCGGGAGCTGGGGGAGGGATTTTCACGCAAAGAAAGAGCAGCCAGGGAGAGCCTGCCGGGGGCAGGGGACCCGGACCCCGCGCTGCGCCCCACCTCCCGCCAGCTCGCCCCGGTCCTCCAGCCCGGGGGC
>CABHPH010110279.1:0-16583 GCA_902168325.1 Peromyscus nudipes | reverse complement strand
GCTTTCTCTGGGGTCTCTGCTTCTCTGACAACTGTCACCTCAGGCCTTGCTTCCCTTTACTGCAGCAGGACAGCTCAGCGAATTGCAAGTTGCTTCTTCTGTTGTTTCCTCTGATAGGATCTCAGGTACTGTAGGGACAAGTCCCAAGGCTTCCCCACTGCACTCCATCTCCTAACACAGGGAGCGCTCAGTGACTGCTGTGGACCAGGTGGCCCTACATCCTGCCTCATCTGTTGTCACATCCTGCTGGGCTGCCCCTCACCTTGCTGCCTGTTTACCTAGTCAAGTGCTTTCTGATTTCTCCCCACTCCTGCAACCAGACAGACTGATCTTCAGGCAGACTCTTGAATGGGTGAAAAGCCTATGTGAGTGATGTCCGCTTCCTAGTCTACGGCTCCCAGATTCGTTGTTCTCAGACCTTGACATTGGGCTGCCCTGGCTTATCACCCAGCTCTGGGCATGACTGCCACGGTCTTCTCAATGATTTTTGTTTATATCTGTTTCATCCCTTTTGAGATGGGGACAGTAATTTGTTGATGGGGCTAGGAGAGTAAATTACAGCTTGGCATGGTCTTGGGGTGGTAAGTCTATGACCGTCGCTGCCCCACACCTTGCCCTCCAGTTGTGTTCCTGACCTCTCACCTGTGGTCCCCCATCTAGGACGTCATAATGTAAATGTCATGTCCATTCCCCCCGGTTCTGTCAGAGCACTCCAACGGTGGAACGTGGACATGTGTTAGAGTTTGCACCCCAGCTTTAGGGTTCTGTCTGAGACATGCCACTCTCCTCTGGTCATTGTGGGAGGAAGAAGGGACCAGTGTTACAGCTGGTCTCCCAGGAACACTGTGCAACTGCTAGTTCAGGAGACTCCATTCAGCCTCCAGTGCATGCTGCCACGATGCATCTCAAGTACTTAAGAGAGTGATGGCCGGGCATTGGTGGCGCACGCCTTTAATCCCAGCACTCGGGAGGCAGAGGCAGGCGGATCTCTGTGAGTTCGAGGCCAGCCTGGGCTACCAAGTGAGCTCCAGGAAAGGCGCAAAGCTACACAGAGAAACCCTGTCTCGAAAAACCAATAAATAATCGTAAAAAAAAAAAGAGAGTGATGATTCTCCACCTCACAACTGGGCTTAATTAAACATGGCTCTAGGCTGTAGTTCTAGAACTCTGCTGAAATGGCACATTTTGTCTCTGCAAGTAGAGTCTCTCTTCTACCTCTCCAAATTATGTTGTGACTCTCAAATGAGATTAAAATCCAAGGCTGGGCAATTTCCAACTGGGAACTGTTGTGCCCTGGGCGTGAGACCCTGGAAGAGACCACCAGAGACATGAACTCACCGAAATGCAAAAGCAAGGTTTATTGAAGCAGTTCAAGCTACAGCAGGGACCTCGTCAAGCCATCCAACACAGTAGAGGCTGGAGGAGGTGCCCGCCCCTCTGCAAGCTCAGGTTTTAAAGGCAAAAACCACAAGGTTACATCATTTAGGGGTGCTAGTACAGGTACAATTCTGATTGGCTCAAGTTTTAGGGGCTTTCCAGAATTTCTGTGTTATCTTACTTTGTAGTTTTAACCGGTTGTTTGTCAAACTTTATAGATTACCTCCGGCATTGGGGCATTCTGTGGTTAATCAATTGCTACCAGATAGTCCTTCAAACATCCTGACTTTGTACTTTGACCATCTCCAGCATTGGGGTATTCTATGGTTAATTAGTTGTTACCAGATGGCTCTTCAAACATCTTGACTTTGTCCAGGGACCTATGTCAGCAGCTCTGAGAACTTTGAAACCCAGGCCTGTTTCAAGTTGGGGTGAGGGGCTTGCTTGAAATGGGGGTGCTTTGGTTCTTCAGGAACAACTTTGCAGTGTTTTATAGAACAAGACTATTAGAAAAGCTACACCCTATGGTGCCCGTTATGGGTCCACTCACTCATTCATTCCTTGCTGCAGCCTTGAGAAAGCATTTTTTACTGGGAAGTTCATCATGCTTCATTGCTCAGGGGCTTTTGGACTTCTGGGCTCAAACCATTCTCTGGCCTCCAGAGTAGCTAGGGCTAGGGCTGTGCACCACACCTCGCATGGGATCTTAGGCCTCACTGCAGGGGCTGTGATGGTTAATATTTGTCATCAGTTTGATTAGATTTAGCATTACCATATGTGCTGACTGGTTTTATGTGTCAACTTGACACAAGCTAGAGTCTTCAGAGAGGAAGCAGCCTCAGTTGAGAAAATGCCTCCGTGAGATCCAGCTCTAAGGCATTTTCTCAATTAGTGATCAATGTGGGAGGGCCCAGCCCATAGTGGGTGGTGACATCCCTGGGCTGCTGGTCCTGGGTTGTATGAGAAAGTAGCTGAGCAAGCCATGGAAGCAAGACAGTGAGCAGCACCTCTCCATGGCCTCTGCATCAGCTCTTACCTCCAGGATCCTGCCCTGTTTGAGCTCCTGTCCTGAATTCTTTCAGTGATGAACAGTAACGCTGAAATGTAAGCCAAATACATCCTTTCCTCCCCAACTTGCTTTTTGGTCATGGTGTTTCATCACAGCAATAGAAACCCAAACTAAGACACCAGGGAACACGTCTCTGGTGTGTGAAGGAAATCTAGATTAGGGTAAGGAGGGAAGGCCCGCCCTAAATTTGGGTGGTAGCATTTCACGGACTGTGGGTTTGGACTGAATGAGAAAGCAAGCTGAGCACAGACACTTGTCTCTCTGTGCTTCCTGGGTGTGGATGCACCTGACAGCTGTCCCCGCCCCCGCTGTCGCACCTTCCCTGGCAAGACGACTGTGCCCTTGAACTGTGAGCCAAAATAAACCCTTCCGGCAACAAGAAAAGTTATTTGGGGGCTAATCAGTTCACCCATTTCTTTTATTCATTCAGGAGATGGATGCCTACCGTGCTAGAACAGGTTATTATGACACAGAATGGGCCCGGCTGCCTAACTGTCCTCTCCACCCCAGTGGAGGTTTGCTGCGGTACGGCGTGTACCGGCTGTCTCACAGCGGACTCATCCACACCCACTGTTGTACACACTGTCATCCAGGCTAGCCCAAGAGCCTTGACTCATGCAAACAATCCTCTCATCACATTTTTCAGAACTGCCAGGAAAGCTCAGCTGACCCCAGTCCACACCCAGATACGACGGGTGAGGCAAAGATGGAGCTGCAAGAGGCAACCGGGCGCCTTGACGCCGAGGACGGTGCAGCGCCTCCCAGCAAAGGAAGGGAGCGAAAGAGAATCGAAGTCCAAGAGGTATTTGTATTTCAGACTCTGAAAGCACTCTGCTGAGATTTGATATGGATCCCAAGGTTATATTCCTGTGAGTTCTACAGGATCTTTTCCTTTTTATTCTGATTGTCAATGAAAAATTGAGCCACTTGTGAAGACAGAATTTGCCTTTTGATATACAACTAGCCACCATGTTTCTTTTTTTTAAAAAATTTATTTATTTAGCCACCATGTTTCTCAGCGTGGGCCATGGATAGTGGGAGTCTGTATGTCAGGGAAGTTCTTGTTTTAATTGTTAACTCTGCCGGATTGTGCCCTGGGAGCCCGAGGCCATAGGCTTCTCCTGGGGTAGACATGTGGAGATGACAGGGCTCCTCCTCAGCCATGCAAACCACTCCTGGTGGGGACTTCCCAAGGGACTTCCCTGCTGTTGTTTTGGTCGCTCTGTAGACCAGGCTGGCCTTGAACTCAGATCTGCCTGCCTCTGCCTCTGAGTGCTGGGATCAAAGGTGTGCACAATCACTCCTGGCCCATCTCTCTCTCTCTCTCTCTCTCTCTCTCTCTCTCTCACTCTTCAATAGTATGGCTTCTCCAAGAGAGCCCGGGCATCATCTCTACCTCTGTGACTCCTAGAAAGTCAGATTATTTGCTTTGCCATTGATGAAGAATGTCAGCACATAAACTCCTATACATCCATGAATGCTAATATCTATTTATGGTCTGACATTTCTAATAAGAGACAGTAAGTGAGGATCTATGACTTTTTCCCCTTTCTTGCTTAAGCAAGAAAAAACTTTTAAGAGAAATGAAAAATGTAGGCTCACTTCACTAAATATAAGGAAATGAAAATGAATGTAAAATTAATCATAAAAATAAAAACTGATAGAAGCCTTCAGTTTGTTTTTAGTGTAGAATAGAGTTTTAAAACTTCTAAGAATATTTTTATGCCCTAACTTCTTAAATTATGTATTTTATAATTATTAATTTTTTTATTTTTAGCCTTGTGGTGGTGGCGCACACCTTTAATCCTAGCACTCGGGAAACAGAAGCAAGTAGATCTCTGAGTTTGAGGCCAGCCTGGTCTACAGAGTGAGTTCCAGGACAGCCAGGGCTACAGAGAAACACTGTCTCAAAAAAAAAAAATCTAAAAATAAAAAAAATTATTTTCACTTAGAACTTGACTACTGAAATGTTGTATGTGGTCTCAGTTCACAGAAACTTGTGATATGTGTGGCTGGCATTCAGTGTCATGACTTGGTATCATTTTCTATTGTGAAGGTTAACGAAAGCAGTGACGAGGAGTGTGAGAGGCCTGCAGAGGCCCCTGCCGCCTCCCTGCCTGCCAAGGAGGGAGTTGGAGATGGAGAGTCTGTAGAACGCTCTGGAAAACTTGAGGTCTGCAAGCCTAGGAACGCCTATGAGTTCGGACAGGTCCTAAACACTATCTGCGCCGAGAAAGACGTAGAGGCCTGTGCACACCTTTTAGCCGTCACTGCACCCAGAGATCTGCCAGTGTTGCTAAGTAACAAACTGGAAGGGGACATGTTACTCCTCCTCCTTCAGTCACTCAAGAGTCACCTCGTGGCTGAGGACCCCTCGCTGGTGTATGAGCATCTCCTGTATCTGAGCCGAGCAGAGAGGTTTGAGGTAAGCAGCAGCTCGCCTGGGAGGAGCCCGGGGCTTCGGGCTCTGAGCTTTGAAAAGTGTTGCTTGTGCTCACAGGACTGTCCCTTTTCCAGATGACCCTGACACTAATTAACAAAGGCCAAAAGGAGCAGATGGCGCAGCTGCTTGACAGCCTGTCACAGGCCCGGGCCGAGCGTTTCACTGCCGAGGACGTGCAGGCCCTAAGAAGGCAGTACTTGCTTTAACGTGGGGATGCTGACTTCCCGACGCTCCGAGCCAGCATGGCGGCAGAGTCCCATGGGTAAAGCTACACCCAGAAGGACCCTGTTGGACTGTTGGACATTGTACTTATTTTTATATCCAGAATATATATATTCCACAATCTGGTTTTTATTTGTTGTAAATATTATCTTCTTTAGACAACACCTTTATATTTAATAACTATATTCAGAACTTGGCAAATTACATTCTAATTTATAGTACATATTTTCTTTTGATGATATACCAGTAAAAAACTTAAATTACATTTCTTTGCCTGGGCAGTTCCTTCAGATTTGATAGGAACGAATGTCTTTAGTTCTTTAAAAGTAAATGTTAACAGTGATGATTCTACCACTTTCTATCCCACACAGATATGTACAAAATCCATGTTAGAATAATGGCTTATTGTCAGTTGAGATGAAATACAACACGTCTATAAGATCATTATTAGTTTATTAATTTAGAGCCACAAGGAACTTATTTTTTCTAATATGAAAACAAACATTGCCTAATAAAAAGAAAAACTGCCAAAATTCCAATCATTTTTTACTATGTGACTTTTTTTTATATATATGACCTGTAAGCAATAAAACTGCATGAAACAAATTCAGCCTGCATTTGCATTGGAATTGCCACCCTGTCCCTTATTTCCCAAACATTCAGATGTCCCACCCAAGTTTTTGTTTTCTGTTTATTGAGTATATATTGATTCCTTTACTGTAAAAGGTAAAGTGAAAAGGTCACTGGATTCTCCTTTTTCCTTTGAAAAGATGCATTTCTTTCTCTAGTGTGTGTGCTGAGTGTCTGCATATGCACCTCATGGAGGCTACAGAGGCCAGCGGAGAGCCCTGGACCCTTCGGACTGGAGTCAGAGATGACGTGAGCCCCCTGGGCTGTGAGTCTTCTGTAAAAACAGCCATCTCGCCAGCCTCAGCCTTCAGGTCTTAGTTGGTGTATTGTCGTTGACTTCTGTATTCCACAGGCATTCTTTTTCAGGAGTTATTTGTTCGTTTGAAAGTTAAAGTGAAAGATTAACATCTTCATATCTTATTTAAGACTCATCACGGATAAATGGTACCCTTCAAACTCTGCTGATTTTTTTCCCCCTCAAACGGTTCTCTCCTTTGTTTTTACTTGAGAACCTACTGTAATTGATTCTCTAGCCCTTAAATACATGTTTCTCCTTCTTAAGTTTTTATAACAGTAGATGATGGGTCATTATATATACATACATGATGGCAGTCTCTTAAGATTGTGTCATCTATTGAGGTCATAGATAACAGCTTGTTCAAGTACACCCTGCTGTTCACATACACACTAATCACCTTACGATGTATTTCTCCGAATATGCCCTCATCAGGGATGGATGACAATTGCTTTCATCCATGTTATTGGAAGAGGATAAGAACATCACTGCCTTGAATGCTATGCACATGCTATTATATAGGATAATCTTCAGTAGAAACACAACCAGACAAGTGGCTGATGCTGGCACTCTGGCGCCCCCTCCTGGGACACAGTCCTGTAACAGCTGGCAGGTGCCGCTGCACACCTTCCCAACACACTATAAGCAGGTTTGGACCAGGATGCTGAGTGCCAGTTGTTGGATCTAGAAGGCTCCTTTCCAAGGTCAGAGCAGAGATGTCTCTGAGGGGAGAAACTCTAACCCATACTTGGAGTGCCTGCATAGTCATGTGGGAACCACAGCATCCAAAGGGTTGAGAAGGACCTAGAGGTAGCTCCTGTAGCCCCCAGACAGAACACATGGCCAGCCCATGGCTCAGAAGCTACATGTGTAGTAACTAATTAATATAGAAGGGACCTAAACTATTTGTGACCCTCAGAATAAAGCACCCATGGTGATAACCCTAAATAAGCTGATGATTAATTTGGAAAAAAAAAAAAACCCAAACAAAAAACCAAAGCCAACCAAACAAAAACAATGATATCAAATATAAGGCTCTCTAGTAGAAAAACAGAAGGGTCAATGGAGTGTTCGAGGACCCAGGGACTGAAAAGGGCAATGGTATAAAATCTAAGCTAAGTTCTGAAATAGACTCCAGTCCACAGGAAAGAGCGGAGAGGATAAAAGTGCTTTGGTGCAGAATCCTCAGTGTCACATGCAACACAAACAGCCCATCACTGCCACCACATCTGTGTACTGTGGCAGGAAGGAGCCAGACAAGACCCTGGCAAAGTAGCTTGACTATCTCTCCTTGGGGTTTTAATAGTGCCTAAAGTCAAGTTTTTTGTTTGTTTTTGTTTTTCGAGACAGGGTTTCTCTGTGCAGTTTTGGAGCCTGTCCTGGATCTCGCTCTGTAGACCAGGCTGGCCTTGAACTCACAGAGATCCGCCTGGCTCTGCCTCCCGAGTGCTGGGATTAAAGGTGTGCACTACCGCTGCCTGGCTAAAAGTCAAGTTTTAAAACTTTGCTCCACGCCATTTTGTCTCTTTTAGGTCAGTAGTTTTGTCTGTGTACTAGGAATGGCTGTTTCCTACGAGTGAGTGATGTGTTGGGAGCTTATTCGGTTGGCAAAGTTTCAGCCCCGAATAAGGTGAACCCCGAAAGGTTCAGCCTGTGTTGCACAAGAGTTTACTAGAATGCCCCAACAACAAAGACGATCAAAAGTACTGGCAAGTGTGGAGGGGCTGGACTCACAGGCTGCTGAGAACAGAAGGACTGCCAGTTTCCAGAAACCTGAAACAACTACTCTTAGCCCAGTAATTCCCAAACCCAAGAAAACAAAATATATGTTCATATAAAAGCTCACAAAAATTCACAGGAACATAACTATAGTAAAAAAGCAGGTCCAACTGAAATGTCCACCACCCACAGCCGACTGTGTGAACAAATGTTACAGCCACACCAGAGGATGTTACCCAGCCATAAGAGGAGGGATGGAGCTGTGCTGCTGGGCGAGGCTTGGAATCAAAGCTGTCTGCACGTAAGAAATGTCCACATGCCCAAATTCAGAAACTGAAGGCAAGTCTGTGGTGGGCAGGAACTAAGAGAAGGCAAGGGGAACCGATGATAGGGGATGAAAATGTTCCGGCATTAGTGGTAATGGTTGTACAAACCTTTCAATAGAGTAAAAGTACTGAATCAAACACTTTAAAAGGTGAATTTCATGGTATGTGAACTGCACCTCAATGTTCTAAAAAATGAGAGAAAAAAAAAACAAAAGCAAAGGAGAGATACATAGATAAACAGACGGACAGATAGGAGAGGGGGAGGGAGGGAGGGAGGGAGGGAAAGAGAGAGAGAGAGAGAGAGAGAGAGAGAGAGAGAGAGAGAGAGAGCTAGCCAGTTGCCTAGGTAGTTGAAAATGAGGTAAACCCCAAGGTCCTCTGAGCAATTCTAAAAGGCCAACAGTTTGAGCTTTTTTGGGAATTTACTGAGATGAATAAGAGCTAAGGAAAGTAGACGAGTAAATATCTATGATTAAAAACAGGGTAGGATGTCCATGCTCCGGTTCCTATTTCACACAACAGGCCAAATGCCAAACATGTTTACAAAAGGCGTCCAGATTAGAAAGGAGGAAGGAAAGCTGTATTTTCAGACACAGTTATCTACAGAGAAAAATCTTAAAGTATCTATAATAAACAGGTATAGATATGACTATGTTGTATGGGTGAAAAATCAATACATGAAAGTCAATGGTATGTTTGAAACGATAAGAAACCGAGGCTCACAGGGAAGGGTGCAGTGGTGGCGCACGCCTTTAATCCCAGCACTGGAGGGAGAGCCAAGCGCATCTCTATGACTTGGAGGCCAGCCTGGGCTACAGAGCAAATTCCAGGCCAGTCAAAGCTACAAAGTGAGACCCTATCTCAAAAAACACCAATACATAAATATAAATAAAAACTAAGACTGTAAGTACAATATAAGGCTAGGGAAGACTTTGCTCATGGCCATAAGGTCTGAACGTTATAGTCAAAACACACTGCCATGACATCTATTATATGCAACACCCACAAAACTCAATAAATAGCAAGGCATGACTGTCTGTGAATGGAAACTTGGGCAGCTATACTTGGGAGGTTTTTGTTGTTGTTGTTGTTTGTTTGTTTGGTTGGTTGGTTTTTCGAGACAGGGTTTCTCTGTGTAGCTTTGCGCCTTTCCTGGAACTCACTTGGTAGCCCAGGCTGGCCTCGAACTCACAGAGATTCGCCTGGCTCTGCCTCCCGAGTGCTGGGATTAAAGGCGTGCACCACCACCGCCCGTCCACTATAAAGGTTTTTAAATAAAAATATTCACGGGGCTGGAGAGATGGCTCAGAGGTTAAGAGCACCGACTGCTCTTCCAGAGGTCCTGAGTTCAATTCCCAGCACCCACATGGTGGCTCACAACCACATGTAATGAGATCTGGCACCCTCTTCTGTATACATAATAAATAAACCTTAAAAAATATAAAAAAATATTCACAATTTATATGCATATTTCCAGGAATCAGGAACTATTAGAATGAAAAGAATGAAATTCCTCAGGAACAAAATTATTCAAAAATCAGGTATTTTTCTCTAGCATTAGTTACAAACAGGAAATGCCATTTTAAAAAGATAATACTGTAACAGAACAGTCCCTGGAAACAAGATATGGAGGACATTACAGACAGCTGCAGACTGTCAGAACAGATGGAACTTGACAGTCATTCTAAGCTGTTTGTGGAAATGTAGAATGCCAACAATAGTCAAAACATGTCAACAAAAACAAGACTTGCCTACCTACAGGACATCCACTTCCGATTCTAAGGCTTGCCTCTAAATGTCCCACTAACTGATCTTGCAGGTCAGTCTGTCTACAGGTCCGTCTTTACTTGGAAGGACATGTATGCAGTTTTATTTACCAATGAGCCAATGGCTGTGGACAGAATGGAACTATTTTTGTCACTCAAGATTAACACTATGTGAACACTAACTCTTGGCAATGAGATTTACCTAAATGAGAGATATGTAAGACAAGGGCAATAAAAGAACCACATACATGAACAGATGAGTAAAGAGAAAGGCCAAATAATCCATGGGGCAAGATTTCTTATTTTGATCATGTCATGTAGGAATTTTTTTCTTTTTCTTTTTTTTTTCTTTCTTGTTTTTTTTTTTTTTTTTGAGACAAAGTTTCTCTGTGTAGTTTTGGTGCCTATCCTGGAACTCACTCTGTAGACTAGGCTAGCCTTGAACTCGCAGAGATCCACCTGCCTCTGCCTCCCAAATGCTGGGATTAAAGGCGTGCGCCACCACCACCCAGCTGTCATGTAGGAATTAAATGACAGCTTTTAACATAAACTTTAACCTTTAGTAATCTAAGTCTCTAATTAACTAGATAATATACGATGTTAAGTTTTAGATATTTCTAAATTATTCCAATTTCCAGCACAAATAAGACTGGTAAATTATGAGCCAGGGAGTGGTAAGATCACTACCACAATCTTAAGCCAAATTTGAAGCAAGCTTGATTTTACTGGGGTACACACAAGAGCTGTCCAGCAGACTGCCTTCTAAGTTGGGTTAAAGAGAACAGCCCGGGTCCATTTCTTGGGCCCCTTTTAAGGAGTAAAATCATGAGTACTTGCAAAGCAGGTTTGCAGAAGAGAGACAATGGAGCGATAAGGAAGACCAGAAAAGTCTCAAAACAAAACAAAAACAAACCCCAAACCAACCAACCAAAACCCAAAAAAACCCACCATGTGGTTGCCATGTAGGGAGGGTGATTAGGGGAACTAGGGAAGGCCAGGATGTCCTCAAAAAATAAGTCAAGGTCATAGGTTAGGGCAGGTCAGGCTCCAGGAAACAGGAAACAGACTTAAAAGCAGCAACTCAGCTCTTACATAAATGGAAACTTATTCAATTGTAACTCCAGTCCCAAGGGATGTGATACCCTCTTCTGGCCTGAAAGCGCTGTATGAACATGGTACACAGACATACTTGCAGGCAAAACACTCCACTACACAAAATAATAAAATCACATAAAAATATTTCAGTGAATTGGGGCTGGTTTTCACTTGAACTCTAGAGGAATCTGATTTGGTCCTTAATTTAACTGTTCTACATGAATTAATCCAAGTCTGGGCCTGCAGACAAAGGCATTTTTGAAGCTATCCCTGCAAGGTCTGGGTCATTGTCAAGATGAGCTTGAGTGTAGTGGTTAACAAGGTCAATTTGACAATCTAGACTCTCCCAAGAGACAGGCTTCTGGGTATACCGTGAGGGATTATCTAGACGAGGATAACCAGTGTGAACCCACCTTCACTAGGGGTCTTCCCTGGGCTGGGGGCCAGGAACAAAAAAGGAGAAAGTAAGGGTGAGACCAAAATGGGAAAAAATACACCTCGCAGGTTAAGGGTTCTGTCTGCGGTTAATAAAAGTTAAGAATAAGTTCTGCCGGGTGGTGGTGGCGCACGCCTTTAATCCCAGCTCTCGGGAGGCAGAGGCAGGCGGATCTCTGTGAGTTCAAGGCCAGCCTGGTCTACTGAGTGAGTTCCAGGAAAGGCGCAAAAAGCTACATAGAGAAACCCTGTCTCGAAAAACAAAACAAAACAACAACAACAACAAAAAAGTAAGTTCCTGGGCTGGAGAAATGGCTCAGCGGTTAAGAGGACTGGCGGCTCTTCCAGATGGACCCAGGTTCAATTCTCAGCACCCACGGCAGTTCACAACTGTCTTTAACTACAGTTCCAGGGGATCCGACACCCTCACACAGACATGAATGCTGACAAAACACCAAGGCACATGAAATTAAAAAAGGAAAAAACTAAGTTCCTTGTTGTCCTGTTTGTTTGACCCATCTGCACGAGACAGGCTTGCATATGTAGGTGGAAATATGTCAGGATGTATGTACACTTGTCCGTGACTACATGTACAAGGGAGGTTCACAGGTAGGAAATAGCTCAGGATATGCTTGCCTCTGATTGGACCTGATGGGAAGTGCATAACCTTATGGGTTTGCCTTTAAAAGCCTTGGCAAAATGTGACTCGTCCCCATTTCCTGGGAACCCTGGAATGCCCTGGCCAGTCCATCTACCTGGCCAGTATTTAATTAAAGCTTGGTTCAAATTTGGCTTTAAAATGTGGGAGTGGTCTTCTTCTTGCCAGTGAGATGAACACAAGCAGAGCGGCAGCACTGCCTGCCTCTCCTGTGAGGAAATGCGACCAGCTGCCTCAAGCTCTGGCCACTAGGACTTTCCCGCCAGGAGGCGGCATTCTGGAACCGCCTTAAATTACTTTTGTCAGGGGATTTGTCCCAGCCACAAGACAAGTAACTAGTACAGAGAGACTTCATAACCATTAGTGAGAATTTAGAAGTTCTGGGTTCATTTCCTACAATGGGAATTCACCGTGACAATCTATTCTACAACTCAACAAGAGGTCTCTTTGCTCAGGTAAAATTGAACAAATTCTTTCCCGAGGTGGGGTGAAGGTAGTGTTAGACGTCAGATCCATCGCCTCAAGCATGCTAGGCCAGTGTTCTACAGCCAAGCCACATCCTTAGCTTCCAACTCACGGTTTTCATTTCTGGAGAGAGGGTCTCACTGAGCAACCCTGGGCTAGAGCTCACTATGTTCAAGGCTGGACCTTCCTGCTTCTGCCTCTAGGACACCACACCTGGCTTCAGTTCACTCGTGAAATCATTTTTTTTTCCCCTGGGGTAAAGGTGGGAATCTGATATGGAGAAAAAGGTTGGTTTCTAATGCTGTTGGTTGAGAAGTTCAGCAAATATTTTCTTTTGGGTTGAAACCAGAATCATCTCGATGGCTTGTAATGTTGATGAATTTTGCTGTATAGCAAATGTGATGCTACCCTTGGTTGTGAACTTGACTATATCTGGAATTCATTTAAAACCCAAGCAGGTGAAACATTTGTAAGGGGTTATTCTTAAGTTATCTGAAATGGGAAGACCCACTCTTAATCTGGATCTTCTGAGAGATCCACCTTTAATCTGGCCACACCGGCTGCCGGCAGCCTATATAAAGGACATGAAGAAGGAAGCTTTTGCCCTTTGCAAAAGTTAAGTCCTTTCTTTTACTGGCATTAGAGTCTACTTCTCTGGTGTATCCTGAAGACCTGCTAAGACATCCAGCCTCATGGACTGAACAGCTACTAGATTCTTGGGCTTTCTGTTGGTAGAAAGCCATTGTTGGACTAGCTGAACCACAGCCTATAAGCCACAATAAATCTCCTTTCTACATACATATTCACTTTATCAGTTCTGTCCCTCTAGAAAACTCCCACTAATACACCAAATGAGTATTTGTTCTTGTAAAAATTTCTCTACACGCACCAAATTCATTAGTATTTACATTTATTTCATGTATGCTGTTTACACACTCATTATTGAACAAAACTGGAATGCAAACAAATGTACAAATACCATAATAAGCATTATCAAATAAAATAACTGGCACTAGTGTTATATAAGCAAGGTAATGGACGCAGTGAGGAAAATGACGGTAAAGACTGCAGCCCGGGACATTTTCCTTTATCAAAAGAAAATGCTCAGTAGCACCATCGTGGCAATACTTCAAAGCAACACCTAAGGTGGAGCATGTGCCTGCTGTGAGGTCAGTCTGCTGGAGTTCCGTGGGAAGAAGGTAATAGTCCAGGCAGTACTGTGTCAGCTTCTGCTTGTGTCAGCCAAGCATCCTCCATAAACAAAGCCAAAGGGACGAAGCCACAGACCTTTTGTAGAAGCTTGGTGCAAGCTCTGCATTGCTCTGATTTCATGGTTCGAAAAGATTGACATGTCAAAAATTGAGGTTATGTAACATTAAATTTACTAAAGCCTGAGTGTGTCTTTGGTAGGTGAATACTTTTTCAGCATAGTTAATAATCACATTCACGTTTATCTATTTCCTGTATTTTTCTATATAATCCAAGGTGACTAGAGAAGACATTATGGGAAATGATATAGCAAAGTCCTCAAATAACTAGGCTTATAAAACCCAGTCTCTCCCAAAGGCACCAGGAGTCAAAGGGCACTAACTCCCCTCAGTGAAGGTGACTTTTGTGGTATTGTGTCCTAATGGGATTTCACTTTGTAGTTTTCTGTCGTGGTGGTTGTGGTCAGTATACTTAATTACCTACTTTTACCTTTTTCTTCTAAAATGGCATCAAGAACAGATGAGCTATGTAACAGTACCAAGTATTTCTACTTCAAAGTTGTGCAAAAACTGCCACAATCTTGCTCAAGTGTCTAAGTATCCAATGGTTACAACGGGCTGCATGAAGCTTTGTCTCCACACTGCATGTGAAGAAACAAGGAAACGGAAGCTCAGCTAGAAGAGAAACGTTACGAAGAGCATCACACACCCAGTAACCTGCCGAGGTCCTCCAAACACCATCCTTAGTGGTTTCAATAAAATGTCACTAACCACTCACCCCGAGCCTCCATTTTCCTTAAGAATGCAGTAGAACAGCGTGAGGATCGTCTGATTATAATGAAGCCAACTTCTATCTAAATACACAGATGTGTGCATCAGCAGTGTTCTGTGACAAGAACACAAAACATGCCTTTTGCTTAAGTTATGATTCTCATAATAATGCACTTTTAAAGCCTTCATTTCATAATTTGGTAATTAATATCCACATGAAACACAATGCTTTGCTGAACATACAAAATGTATTTGCATTATGATTATGAAACCTGGCTTTTGCTGGTAACTTAGACCTAACAGTCGCACATGGCTCAACCAGCTCCAAACAAGGCTGTTCAGTGGTTATTTCTCTGCAGCATTACGGGCCTAAATTTCAGTCTGAATGGCAACTTTCAGGTCCACTGTCTGCTGTGGGTGGTTGTTATTTGTTTCTTTCAGTGCATCGCCAAAGCACAAATCCCCACTAGGCTTCACCCCGCTCCTCCCGGTGCTGAGCTCTTCCGCACGATTCGGCTGCGGGCCTTCTGAACAGGAAGCCGTTTTGGAAAGCAGAGAACTGCTGCACTGATGTGGTGAATTCTCCAGACGGTCATTTTCCACCTCAGGAAGGGTGTTCACAGTCACAAAGCGGGCGTGACAATCCGTGGAACCGTGACTACACGATGTTCTCATGCTTTCCAAGTCTGAACAGCTAAATTCAGAAAAATGACTAGAGTGGGAGTCTGCTACAGACGGCATACTGTCACTGAGGGACGGCGCCTCAAACTCACTTGAGTTCGTGCTCTGCTGTTCCAGCAGCTGTGCATCCATGTCCTCTCTGGTCTCGTTGATCTTCATGTTCCCCTTTTTCCTCAATTTACCACTTTTTGATTTTTTCCCTGCGGTAGCTTCTTTGGACCACTTGGTGGCACCAGACTTCCCTTCAGGCAGTCCACTGGCTGACGCTCCGGTGTGGCTCCGGGCAGCACCGCCTTCCTCCACACTGCTGCTGCCACTGTGGTGCCGGAACTTGAACGGCTTTGACTCAATGTCCACTTGCACCTCCATGCTGTTTCCTTCTCTGCAAGGAGACAGACAAGGATGAAACTGCTCTGGCTTCGCTTTGTTCTGGTCGGACGAGAGCGGAGGGAGGGGCTTTCCTATCAAATACCAAAGCCTCATAAAGAAGCTTCTGGAACATCCCAGGGCAGGCTACTCTACTAACACAGAGAAGGACTGTCTTTAGCCAGGTGGCGGCAGTGGTGGAGCAGCCTTTAATCCCAGCACTCAGGAGGCAGAGGCAGGCGGATCTCTGTGAGTTCGAGGCCAGCCTGGACTACAGAGTGAGTTTGAGGACAGCCAGGACTACACAGAGAAACTCTGTCTTGAAAAAAACAAAACAAACAAACAAGGCCTGTCTTTGTTCCTGTTTTTTTTTTTTTTATATGCAGCGCTGGCTGACCTCACTATGTAAACAAGACTGGCCTTCAACTCAGAGATCTGCTTGCCTCTGCCTCCCAAGTGTTGAGATTAAAGGCGTTCACTGCCATGAACAGCCCAAAGACTGTCTTAATGTTTCTCTTTTTAAAAAAAGATTTACTATTTTATGTGTATTTGTTGTACCTGAATGTATGTATGAGCAGGTGCCAGCAGAGGCCAGAAGAGGGCATCAGATCCCCAGAAACTGGAGTTGCAGGCAGATGTGAGCCACCTAATGTGGGTGCAGAACTGAACCTAGGTCTTCTGGACCAGGAACAAGTACTCAGCTGCTGAGCCTTCTCTCCAGCCCCTTAATGCTTCAAGTTTTAAAATAGTAGTGGGGGCGGATCTCTGTGAGTTTGAGGCCAGCCTGGGCTACAGAGTGAGTTCCAGGAAAGGCTCCAAAGCTACAGAGAAACCCTGTCTTGAAAAAACCACAAAAAAACAACAACAACAACAACAAAAAACACCCAGAAAAACAAAAAAGAAAAAAATAGTAGTGGGTACATTTACTGCTTTCTGTTGGGCACGACCCTCAGCATGACCTAACTTCAGAACATTTTTCACTGTTTACCAACCCCAAACCTACATTACTTAGAAGCCAGTGCCCATTCTCCCTTTCCCCAGTGCTTAGCAAGCACAG
>CABHPH010110278.1:0-12307 GCA_902168325.1 Peromyscus nudipes | reverse complement strand
GCACATTTATGGTTTCTACCTCCCCGCACACCAAAGGCTTGCATGGTTCTTCTCCCTCTCCTCTCCCCTCACCCAAAGCTACCAATGTCCTTCAGGTTTTTAGCTTATACTTCCAGACACATTTTACACATTTGGGTATAGGCCTATACTTACAAACATGAGATCTCTCTTTCCTCTTCTCCATATTCCTGCCCTGACAGCTGAGGAGTCTCAGCTTTTCTGTCCTGCTGTTTTGCTCTCAAACTCAAATAACCTTGTCCTGAGCTTTAAAAATTAATTTCTGCAAATAAATAGGAACTCTGTACATATCCCCTTGTAATAATTATCATAGTGAAGAACTTAAATTTTGGGGGGGATGTTGGCTCACACCTTTAATCAGGAGGCAGAAGTGGGTGGATCTCTATGAGTACATCAAGTCCAGCCGGGTCTACATAGAGAGCTCCTGAACAGCCACACCTACACAGTGAGGCCCTTTCTCAAAAAAAAATTAAATTTAAAACCCTTACATTTTATATACATACAAATATTACATATTAAAAGATATTAATATTCCATCATTATAAATAAAGCATCACACTAAGCAATTTATTTTGCTGTTTGCTTTTTGAGAGGGTTAGCATTGAACTTACTATGTAGCCAAAGATAACCTTGACTCCTAGTCTTCTGCTTTCACCCTCCACGTGCTGGATTATAAGTTTATGTCTTCTTGCCCAGCTCTTATTTTTACTCAAAAAAAAGTGATTCATAAGGGAGTCTGAGCCCCTCTAAGGCTGTAAAACAACTCCCTAATTCTGCTCACTGCTGCTCACATGGTGCCTTGGTTTGCTTTTAAATAAATCAATTGCCAGTACTTAAAACATGACATTGTATATAAAAATCTACAGAAAGAGTCTAACTTTCTCTTGAGAAATTGAAGCCAACATTCTCACGTGACAATAACTGATTAGCTCTGAGGCATCATGGTACTCACCTCCGCTTGCATCTCACTGGCCAGAACTGGGGTCACATGCTCACAACCTATCTACAAAGAGGATTGGGAACTGGAGGCTTTATAGCTGGGTGCCTTGTTCTGACCTCCAAATCAGATTTCTGCTTCTAAGGGAGAAGAAAGAGAGTAGACACAGGGAAGGGAACTAATGGAGTCTGCCTGGCGTATCATCCAAAGCATCTACAGCATGTGAGCAAAAGAACGCTAAATACAATTGCTCTGGGGTTTGCTTAGGTCCCAGAGAAGTGACCAGTGAAGTCCTGGGGTGACAGAACTCTGAAAAGAAGTGAAAGTCACTAAGGGATTCTGAGGATGTGAACAGTGCTTATAGGAACACGTTTGTTTATATTTTAGCCAATACTTATTAGTGCTAATTATAGCTCGGAGCCATTCAAGGACACTGAGTCATGGTAACACAGATCTCCTAAGAGTCTTTGGCCCATAAATGAGCTTCAAGGGAGACAACTGCTGGATGATTATGCAACTGAACTTGGGACCTCCTGAATGCAAGCAAGCACCCCATCCCATCCCCAGCATAACACTGGGGGATATGAGCTAACTTTATGGATAGGCCTGGAAAAGGAGAGAAAGAATAGGGATGAAAGTTGAGATCCAGTCTCTGAGGGCACAGCTGGCTCTAAGGATCCACTCCCTTGAATTCCATCTGACCGCCTCAGTTCCTATCACATCCTTGTAGCATGTCGGACTGTGAATCTTCAGTGGCCTGATCACTGCACATTGCTGTACAGAGAGCCACATCTTCCACACATGAGCCTTTGGAGGACATTTCAATTCCCAAACCATAGTATTTCCCACTTGCAAAGTGGGAGACAATCCTAGGGTCGGGGGTAGCTGTTAGGATTAAGTGAGTTGAAGGTCGGGGAGATGCTCAGTGCTTGAGAGGAAGGTGTGAAAGCCTGAGCTTGGATTCCCTAGAAACCATGTAAATACTAGGTAGGTGTGGTAGCCTTGGAAGACAGAAACAGGGAACCCCCAAGAGCAAGCTGCCTAGGAAAACTAGACATATCAGCTAGCTCTGGGTTCGAATGAGAGACCCTGCCTCAAAGAATAAGGTAAAAGTGATCAAGTATGATTATTAACAGCAACCTCCAGCCACCAAATGCATATACATACAAGTGCCTACACACATGCAAAATAACTAACACCACACACACTCACTTCACACTGACTCACACACATACACTCACATACACACACACTCACATATACACTCACACAACTCTCATACTCACACACACATACTCAGACACATACACTCACACACACACACACACAGTCTCACATACACATACACTCACACACACCCTCACACTCACACACGGAAACAGACTGAGTTGGTATAGACAAAGTAATACCGTGAATGCTACTAGACAGATATGTTTTGCTGTTGGTATTAGTGATGCTTTGGTTTGTTTTGGTTGTTTTTATGTTTTGGTTTGGGGGTTGTTCATTTGCTTTTTGTTTTTTTGAGACAAGGTCCCAGTCTGCAGCTCAGGGTGGCCTTGAACTCACAGCAATCCTCTTGCCTTAGCTCCCAAGTGTTGGGATTATAGGAATAAGACACTGTGCCTGGCCTCCAGTTTGTTTATAGATGTGGATGAGTCCCTGTGCTAAGCACTACACGTTAGAAACAAGCTCCTAATGACCTGTATTTTAAAAATAATGAGGTTTAAGCCAGGTGTGGTGGAGTGCGTGGAATATAGTCACAACTACTCAGGAAACTGAGGCTTCTTATTAATATAGCATAGGCCACATAGTGAGAGCTAAGAAGGAGGGGAGGAAGATGGGGAGAGAGGAAGGGAGGGAGGAAGGGAGAGAGGAAGGGAGGGAGGGAGGAAGGAAGGAAAGGTGTTATCAATTATTGCGTGGGGGGGGATCCCATGTGTGCATCCACGTGGAAATGGTTTATTATAATGAGGGATAAAGAGAAAGATAGGAAAAGACAGAAGGGGTGTCAAGGGTACACACCTTATGCAAGGGAAGCAGGAAGAGAGAGAGGATGGGGCGGAGTTTTTCCTTGAAAAGAGGCTTTTACGTCAGGACACAGGGCGGCTCCAAGGGGCGGGTCAGCATATTAACAGAAGGAAGGCTTGCCGGTTGGCACTCTGGGTCTGGTAGTTCATGCCTGTAATCCCAGCACTTGGGAGTAGACAGGAGGATCAGGAGTTCAGCACCATCCTTGGCTACACAGCGAATCAAAGGCTGGCCTGGGTAAGAGAGACCCTGTCTCAGCAGCTACTCTGACCCCCAAAACAGAAGAAAGGAAAGGGAGTTGGGAGAAGCATGTCCAGGGCATGTCCTGCTCCTTCCTGTTCCATTCTGTCCCTCAGGGCTGTGTTTCCCAGGCTCCTTGCCTGCTGACTTCAAGGTAGCATCATCCAGTAGGAGGCACAGAGAGAAGATGAGGATGAGAGGAGTAGAGACCCAGTGGTTCTCCATGGCAACCCTGCCTCCTGTGGGAGCTGTAGTGCGAATTCTAATTGGTCTTAATAATAAAAACCCAGAGTCAGATATCAGGGTGAAAGCTGAAAGATCAGAGAAGCAGCCAGTCACCAGAAAGACTTCTTACCTCTAGGAGTCCTCAGACTGAAAGGGGCCGAGCTCCTGTCTCCACCCCACCTTATCACTTCCTGTCTCTGCCCAGCCATATGACTTCCTGTTTCCTCCTCCCAACTGCTGGGATTAAAGGTGTGAACCACCATTGCCTGGACTCTAGTGGCTAGCTCTGCACTCTGATCTCTAGGCAAGCTTTATTTGTTAGAGCACAAGCAAAATATCACCACAGGGAGCTCCAGTAGGCACCATCTCCTTCAACTCCCTCCATAGACATGGCTCAGCGCTGTGACTCCACTCAGTTTCTGGGCCATAGAAGCATTTTGTCTCCTCCTATGACCCCTCCAGCAAGGGCTGGAACAGCTCCTCAATCAAGGACTTGTGTTTGGTTTCCAAGCTTTTCTAGGATTATAACAAACATCTGTATGATATCCCCTCTCTTTGTAAGGCCTAGAGGGCTCTGTTAGATGAACTTTGATTAACAAAGCAAGAAATGTCTTTCTGTACTACAGTGTCAAAGGACCATCAAGACGCAGGTGTTGTGACATGTTTGTGTTATAAGGCCCTTCCTTGTCATAATTCACATCACCTAGAAAAAGCTGAATGATTTGCTCAATGATATTCCAGTCCACTGATGATATATTCAGAACTTAAGTCCAGCACTCCTACACAGGGATAGCCCAAGTAGTAACACTGAATTTGTTGATATGCTTACCAATTCTATATCATAATTTTCTTTATCAATTATGTCTTCCCCAAATGAACAGACTTCCCTATCTTCTGAACTTTATTTCTGCGGATATCTTAACACCATTTGATACATTGTTTTTAGAACTACTGAGTCTTTTGCCTTAAATTCAAATGGCATGGGCCAGTGAGGTCATGAGGAAGGTACAGGAGCTTGCCTCCAAGCCTGGTGACCTGAGTTTAGTCCCTGGAAACTACAAGGTAGAAGGAGAGAACCTACTCCCAAAGGTTGTCCCCTGACCTCCACACACAAGCTAGGGCTCAGGTATAGATAAATAGATAGATAGATAGATAGATAGATAGATAGATAGATAGATAGATAGACAGATGATAGATAGATAGATAAATAGATAGATAGATACATAGATAGATAGATAGATAGATAGATAGATACATACATACATACATACATACATACATACATACATAGATGCATAGATAGGTACATAGATAGATACATAGGTAGGTAGATAGATAGATGATAGATAGACAGACAGGTAAATAGATAGATAGATAGATAGATAGATAGATAGATACATATACACATAGATAGATAAATACATAGATAGACACATAGGTAGGTAGGTAAATAGATCATAGATAGACAGATAGCAGGTAGATAGATAGATAGATAGATAGATAGATAGATAGATGATAGATAGATAGATAGATAGATAGATAGATAGATAGATGCATACTTATATACATAAATGTAATAAAAATTTTGCTTAAAAATCAAAAGGGTTCACTGAAGTGGTTAAGTTGTTTATTTTGGGCTGGTTGAAATTTCAAGAAACTTCCAGGTTTTTACAGCAAACCTTAATTTGTGAAGCACTTGGCTAGCTCTGTGGTGCTGCTGGCTTTTGTTGAATGGTCCCTGTAGCTTTGGATCTCTCATCTCTCCTGCCTGGGTTCAGCAACATTAATAGGAGCTCATGGAGCAGCTGTCTGAGTTCCTGACAGCTGCTATCCTGTGCTTACTCAGCAACCCCAAACATTCAGCTGTACCCGGGACTGCTCGGTGTTTATTGAGAGCCGTCAGCGGGCCGCATGAGCGATGAGGAAGAGCACTCAGCCTAATGAGTTGGAGTTTGGAGAGCCTCAGCGTAATTCATTGCCAGCCACACGCAAAGAAAATGGAACAGAAAGGTCTGTGGTGTTCTCTGCTAGCCTGGTTATTTACAGGCCATCACAAGAAAAGAAAAGAGCTCACTTCCTTGTTTCCCTCAAGAAAGAGCTTTCTCCAGAACTTTCGAGATTATCCCAGCAACAATGCACTCTTCGGGCTAGGTTGGTCAGCACCAACTTTTAAACCCCTGCTTTTAAACCCACCAGGAGCTTTCCCAAGACCAAAGGCCAATTCCTAACCTGGGCAAACACAGCCCTCACAGTGTGGACTAGCCTGTGCCTCACTCTCAGCTGCGTACCTCCCATCTCAAAGCCCCACCACACACCCCCTCAGCAGTTCCTGACTATCTCTCAGTTCCTTGAAAACCTGCCACCTTTGCATTGGGTGACATCTTTGCCTGTATTCTTTTAGCTTCTATCTACAATGTGTGACAAATTCCTACAATATTTTAAGAGCCAGCTCAAGCTGGGCACAGCAGTACACACCTGTAATTCCAGCACTGAGTTGGAGGCCAGCCTGGGCTACATAGGTCAATAAGCATCTTCTGTTTGGAGGTCACAGTGACAACTATACATAGTGGCTCCTCTGTATTGAGCACTTTTCACCAGTTACACTGAGAGAGAGATTTTTATTCTCATTTCCCACACTCTAGACGAAGCAGCGCTTGAGATTCCGAGGCTAGCTCACCTGCCTAAGACCTCAGAGCCAGACAGTGTTGTGCCCGCAGTTGCAAGACCCCTGAGCAAGACCACCACAGAGCCAATATCCAATGCAAGCACACAGGGGTTTATTAATAACAAAACAAGCCCAGGGCTTTGTTCGTGTCCAACACTCAACACAGCGGGTGGAGGAGGATGGCCCCTGAGCACTCACTTTAAGGGGTTTATATAGGAAAGGTTTACATGTAGAGGATTATATATCTCGGGGTTGGATGAGGGGGCTGGGCTTGAGGTAGTTCTTTGAAGTTACTGGCTGAACTATAAGCACAGAATTACTAGTGGCTAACGGGATGCAGGGTATCTACAGAGACTTATTTTTTTTTTAAATCCCTGTGTCCTGTTTTACCAAGTCTAGGATATATAGATTTATTGTTCCAGCCTTATCTTCCCATGAGTTCAACTTCCAGTCAGTTCTAAAACTGCTGGTCAGCAAATACCTTTAAAGGAGGGGTGGAGGAGGGAGCGTCTCTCAAGAGGGCTATTGAATTTTTCCCTTTCAACAGGAAGGGACAGACTTATAAGCGAGGCCTACAGGATTCAAGAACATCTCTTCTGTAGGGCTTAGGTCTGAAATGTCCTCCAAAACATTGTGCACAGACACACAAAGTAGCTAATGCAACCCCCCCTTTCTACTGAGGTGACCTGATACAACGCGTCACAGCACTTCCTGAGGGACATCAGGATCCTGTGTAAACTGTTAGCCCTGTGTAAACATAGACTAGAGCTAGAATAAGAGAGCTCTAAGCAGGTAATTACTGACTTTATTATTTTACTGTCACCCACAGGGTGTGTTCTCTGAAGTTTCCTGATAAGAAAATATATCCCTGTTAGCAATGCAATAAGCCAGTTGAGCAGAATTAATAAGTCCAGGTTTAATAAACAGAGCAAAGCAATTCTTGGGTGACCCCCAGAAGGCAGGAGAGAGAGCACATGGCAGGTCTGGTGACCGGGTCTTAAATACCCTGTAGGCATGGTCTTGAGGAGCCCCAAGGGGAGCAGCTGACCTGTGTCGGACTTTCTGAGGGGCGGGGTCCGGAATGGGAGGAGTGGGCCCTGAGCAAAGGTTCCCGACAGTTCCTGAGATAGCACTAAAAGAGCTTTGGGCTATGTACAGATCCATCCTGTCCCTCAGAACAGAGCAGAAGGCCAGCATGGAACCTTCCAAATGGCTATCCATTCTCCCATCCAATGTTTCTTCCATGCCTAGGGAGATAGGAAAATGTGAGTTTTAAGGTCAGATACAGCTAGTCTGGAGCCTAGGTTCTATCCTTTCCCAAAAAAATGATCTTGAACATGTTTAGAATTTCTCCAAACATCAAGATCCTCATTTGCCAAATGAGGAAGAAAATAGTTAACAAGACAGAATGAGACCATGCCTACAGCAGTTTGCCCAGTCCTGACAATAGAGGGTACTTAATAAACGGCATCCAGCTAGGTGGTGGTGGCACACAGCTTTAATCCCAGCACTCCCGGAGACAGAGAGACAGGCAGATCTCTGAGTTCGAGGCCAACCTGGTCTACATAGTGAGTCCCAGGACAGGCTCCAAAGCTACAGAGAAACCTTGTCTCCAAAAACAAAAGTAAAGAAACAAACAAACAAATAGCATCCATAACTAGCTGTATCCAGTCACGAATTTCTTCTCAAGTGTGACTCCACTGGGGATTTAAAATAATTCTACTCAAGAATGTTACCTCTTTAAATAATGGATCCTGAGATTATTTTACTTTCAAGGTTAAAGGAGTGAAATATAACGGTAAAGTTATGAACCACAGAAACCAGTCTTTGCTCAGTCTCCATCGTGTGGTACTGCTTAGGTGACTGCCATGCATATCATGCCCTTGGAGCATCCACTCAAGTGGATGGGGTCTCTGCTCGTGCACCCCAGCTCCTTAGTCTAAGGATTGCTTTGTCCAAACAGAAGGCTTGACCTCAGTGAATTCCATTGCAACTGGGTTCCTTATCAGACTACTAGGCAAAAGATAAAATTGGGTGTGTGTGTGCATTTAGGGGGGGGTTGATTTTGTTGTTATTTGTTTTGTTTTTGCTAAGGTTGGTTGAGTGCTTTATCCTGTAAGCCAGTGGTTCTCAGCCTTCCTAATGTTGCGACCCTTTAATACAATTCCTCATGTCATGGTGACCCCCAGCCATAAAATTATTTCGTTGCCACTTCATAACTGTAATTTTGCTACTGTTACGAATCATAATGTAAATATCTGATATGTAGGATATTGACCCCCCATAAAGGGTCATTCGACCCCCAGGTTGAGAACCACTGCTGTAAGCTAAAAGCCGACCATGTATTCTCCAATTCAGTCTCAGGACGTTTGGAAAGACAGATATAATTATTTTCATCACTTTACAAATTAGGAAGTTGGGGCTTAGAGAGGTTATGTCTCTTGAGCAAGATCACCCAGGGATAGCATGGTGAAGCAGGAAAACAAACTCCTCAAAGATGGAATTCTGTTCCCCATTTTACTCCATCAGTGTTTAAAATGGACTTCAGTAACTTTTTTTATGGACATAGTTTTTCACTTATTTATTTTTATGCATATGGGTGTTTTGCCTGCATATATGTCTGTGTACCACGTGTGTGCCTGATGTCCAAGGAGGCCAGAAGAGGGTATTGAAGCCCTTGGAATTGGAGTTACAGCCAGTTGTGAGCCACACACACCACGTGGTGCTGGGAATTGAACCTGGGTCCTCTGGAAGAACAGCCAGTGCTCTTAACTGCTGAGCCATCTCTCCAGCCCCTGACTCTTTCTCTGTATATGAGTGATTGCCTGCATGTATGTATATCATACATGTACAGTGCCCAGAATGGCCCAAAGAAGGTGCTGGACCTGGAGTTACAAATAGTTATGAGCTGTCATATGGGTGCTGGGAACTGAACCCTCTTCCTCAGCAAGAGCTGCAAACACTCTTAATGGCAAAGCCTTCTCTCCAGCTACCCCACCCCCACCCCTTTAAAAGTAACTTTTACATTTCCTTGTGCTCCCAGATATCTGGAAAATTCATCTCTTGAGATCAATAATGTGCTGAATTTTTAACAACTGGCCTTCAAAAGTCAGTGCTTGTTAATTTCTGTGGTGGAAATATTGCCACTTGATGGCCACAGACAAAGCACCCGGAGTGTCCTTAAAAGCTTGCTAAAATGCCAACAGTGTAACCATCTGCTCCGAAAAATAGGTTCTCATGCACACATCGCTCCAGCACACCAAAGCCCAGTGTCAAAGTTAAAGATAAGCCATTTCCTGGCCAAGCATGGTGGCATATGCCTTTAATCCCAGCACTTGGGAAGGCAGAGGCAGGCAGATCTCTGAAGAGTTTAAGGTTAGCCTGGTCTACATATCGAGTTCCAGGACAGCCAGAGCTACATAATAGAGACCCTGTCTCCAAAAAATAAAATACAAAAAAAGACAAGCCATTTCCCAAGTGCATCATCCTTTGTAGGTCAGTCATTTTTAATTCTGACTTCACATTTGAGTCACTGGTGCATACCTGATGCTCCACCTGCAAAGATTCTGACTTAATCCAGTTGGGGTGTTGTTTTTAAACTAAATCTCAATTTTACCATATTACCAATAAAGACTCCAGAGTCAGATGCTGGGGTGAAAACCTGCTAGCTCAGAGAGGCTGAGGAGCAGCCAGCTAACCTTCCTCCTTAGCCAACTCCCAGAAAAAAGAAAAAGAAAAAAAAAAAAAAGAGCTTCTCAAAGTCCCTCCCTACTACTTCCTGTTCGTTTCTCCATCTGTTTTCCTGACTCCCTCTGATCCTCTATGGCTACTTCCTGTCATCTAGTTGCTGGCTCCGCCTCTTGACTCATGGTTGATCTTCTTTAATTAATGAAACCTCAGAGTTCACAGTGTGATCAAATATCCCACAACAAGGTGTGGCCAAGAAAGCAGTAACTTTAACCTAAACTCACCCCCATGGTATGTGCAGCAGGGATTGAGAAACACTGTTCTAGGAAAATGATACCCTAGCCATCACTCACACTCAGTAGAGATGCCAAGATAGGAGGTGATCCCACTAATCTACATGACTGGCATCTCCCCAACTTTATAATCTTATAAGTTTAACTCTTGAGAGCAACACATTGTGCTTGTTGATGACATTTTATTTAGATTAGTTTGATTGAAATATGGCTTCTAGATGTGGCCAGATGACTGGGTGGGTAAGGGTGCTTTGTTACCAGGTCTCCTGACCTGAGTTCTTGCCCCAGGATGGTGGTGGGAAGATTTCTACTTAGGTAGCACCTAGTACAACAGGGAGCAAAGGCAGAGGCCAAGTGTAGTGGCTCACGCCTGTGACGCTAGTGCTCAGAAGGCTGAACTCCACACTCACACGAGTGTGTACGCACACACACACACACACACACACACACACACACACACCAAACCATCCCCCCATAGGTGTGTAAATTTAATAAAGCATTTTTTTAATGCCTTCTCATTTAAGTCGTGAGTGGCATGTAATAGAGTGTGGCCATTATTGTCATTGTGTTGGTTACTTTACAGGATCTTCAGCAACTTTTGGGACTATCTTGCCCATGGACTTGGTAATTTGCTTCTGGTTGAGTCTCAGGTGATTGATATGCATGTGTTTGTTCCCAGGACAAACTCTTCAGCATCTCTCCCCAAACAGACCTAAGTTCAGGGATCTCCCTTTCACTCGGAACAGCCTTGCACCTCTGCCGGACCAAAAATGTAAGTACTCGAACCCCCTCCCACCCTCATCCCCAGCTTCCTCCACAAGCATTAACACATCTAGACAAACTCAGCAGCATTTCGCTTTCTTTTTGTTTTTCAAAAGAACGTCAGGTGCCAATACTTGTGCACAATCCCTAAAAGGTCCTTGAAATTAGTAATGTCTACTTTAAAAAAAAAAATCTTTTCTTCCCTCAGGGAATTTTGTTTGAAACATAAACACAATAGTGGAAGTTTATTAGCTATGTATTATTTAATGTCTTTAAGAAAGTACTTTAAGCCGGGCGTTGGTGGCGCACGCCTTTAATCCCAGCACTTGGGAGGCAGAGCCAGGCGGATCTCTGTGAGTTCGAGGCCAGCCTGGGCTACCAAGTGAGCTCCAGGAAAGGCGCAAAGCTACACAGAGAAACCCTGTCTCGAAACACCAAAAAAAAAAAAAAAAAAAAGAATGAACTTTAAGCTGGATGTGTTGGGGCATGGCTTAAATCCCAGCACTCGGGAGGATCAGAAGTTGGAGTCTAGTCTTGAATGTACGATGATGGAATCTGAGGCCAGCTTGTGCCACGCGAGACGAGTCTCAGAAAGGCCGGGAGTCTGAACGTGATTGACTGCTTTACTGCGTGGGACCCAGCAGTCATTTACTTGCAGAGCAAACATTCCTAAGCGGAAAGGAAGTACTTGATGCGTTTGGTTTGGTTCTGTTTTGTTTGAGACACGGTCTCACTGTAGAGCCCAATCTGGCCTTAAAAATCTCAATTCTCCTGCTTCACCCTCCCAAATGTTGGATTGCCAGTCCATTCCAGCATTCCTAGTTTCTTTTGCTTTCTTCAGTTAGCTTTATTTATTTATTTATTTATTTGTTTATTTATTTATTTATTTATAGTAACAATATTTTATGTAAAACTCTCATAATGTAAAACATACTCTCTTAGGCCCCAAACCTTCAAACTGAATAAGCCCAAATATCACCCGGCATGCTATTCCAGGGGACCCAACCCCTAGAAATGATGAGTTTATAGATCCTTACACCCATATTAGGAGGCAGGTTTTCTCCCAGTGCCCATTAGACAGGCAGGGAAACTAAGTTTAGAAAGGACTTTTCCAGCATCACGTAGGTAGCACCTAGCACAACCGGGAACAAAGCCAGGGGCCAAGCATGCTGCCTCCTGCCTGTCGTGGTAGTGCTCAAAAGGCTGAAGCAAGGAGACAGAATGTGAGGGCAGCCTATGCCACGTAGCTAGTTCAAGTACAGCCTGAGCAATGTAGCTACTCTCTAAAAAATAAATAAATAAAAATAAAAAACAACAACAAAAGAAACCAACGTAAAAGCTAATCAGCTGCCTCATGAAATAAGCCAGTTTAGTTTCTTCTTTGTACACAATCCTACCCTGTTTAACACACACACACACACACACACACACACACACACACACACAAAACCC